>VWYI01023220.1:367-27655 GCA_013399455.1 Anthoscopus minutus
ACTGATTTATCAAGAAGAATTCTGTTTTATGGTGCTCTTACAGGTATATTTTAATCAGTGGCTGATCCATTTGGAGCTAGTGCTCTCATCTTTCCCTAGAGCCTTAGTCCCTCTCATTCAAATGCTGCTAATAGGTATTGCCATTCAACTATTTTTACATGTAATTCACTAAACTTTAGAGAGAGGCCTGTCAACCAAGTCAATATTTTACACTCCGGTTTGAATCCATTTTTGGATTCAAAAAGCAAGTTTATTTTTTGCCTCGTAAGAGTTACAACCAAAGTAGAACCAGCCTGGAAATGAAAACACCTGAATGAAAAGGCAAACCAGCGGCTGCAAAATGATCAGTGAATGTNACCTGAATGAAATGGCAAACCAGCGGCTGCAAAATGATCAGTGAATGTATCTCTTAGATTCCAGTGAGAACAAATATTGTCAGAACAACTAGTTACAAGTGCATTAAAACTCCCCAAGGAGGAAGAAAATGCAGAGCTGGATAAACATTTACAGGCACCTCTGAGTTTTAGTTACTGTATGCTTAGCACAATACAGCTTCCTCCCAAAGCGACACCTGCTCTGCTCTCGGATCTTTGTGTTATCACCAAGAACCATTTAATCTAAGTGAATAAAAGGCTCATCATGCTTTCCCCACTGACTACTTCAAAAAAATAAAAATGTTAACAGCCATCTTTGCCCAGCCTAGGAAAACATGAGGCCACCCACAGGGGCTGTAGTTGGAGCTATGGGAGCATGCACAGCCACAGCTTTACAGCATGCTTCAGGTAAAACCAATTAAAATCCCCAGTATGGCTTTGTAGCATTTATAGAACAATACCATAAATCAGAAAGAGCAGCTCTCATATTGTTAACACTTTGAGACTCCCACAGCAAGCTCTGCCTGGTTGCCTTAGCAATCCCAACAAACACACGGGGCTGTAGGAGAAGGGATTACAGGTGACCCCGGCCCTAATATGTCACAGCTGTGTTAACCACCCAAAACAGCCTTGCCCCTGATGAGTCCTATAGCCAATAAAGATAAGAGTGATAAAAGGGGTGGGTTGGCTGGTCAGAGGAGGACCTTGAGGAAGAGGAATGATGCTGAGGAAAAAATGATCCAGAAGGACTGGGGAAAACCAGAAGAGAGAGTCACTGCTGCAAAGTCAGTCTGGGTATGCAGTTAGAGCCAACTGTTGGAACCTGCAGTCATATTCTAGCAGGAAATACCTGCAGTCAGAGTCTGCAAAGGAAACCTAAAGTGGGAGCTTGCTGTAGCCAGTCAGTGACTAGTTGGGGTCAGATGGCTGAATTGTGGAGTGGAATAAACCAGGACCCTTTTCATACTGGGATAAACAGGAAGTCAATGTCTCAGCTCATTTCTACCCTCTAATGAGAGGGTTGCTGCAACACTGGGCGACTTCTTTTCTTGCATTATCTCTGACAGAGAATGAAAAAGGAGGATGACCCCAAATGAAAAAGGGGGATGACATTCAAAGGCATCATTGTGGCACTTAAGTTTTACTCAGGGACATTCTAACTGCAAGGGCACTTCAGTCTGGGGCACAGCAGCCAACCTCACATCTTTGGGGGGAATAAGGAATAAAGGAAGGAAGAAACAATATCCCTTTGAACCAAATCAATTTACCTACCTGCACAGCCAAAAGCTAGGTGATACCTAGAAGATGGGCTGAATTTGACACAACACACGTTAGCCTTGGCCTCAATGCTTGCGACTGAGTTGTCCAAGTTGGTAGACCACAGTTTCACTAGAGAAAGGGAAAGAGAGACATGAATAAACAAAAAACAACAAAACCACAAACTTCATCTGAAAGGCCTAAAATCTCTAGTAATTTAATGAATAGGATTCTGGAAAGCCTCAGTTGCTAAGATGTTAGTGAGTCTAAAGGGTCAGTAGTCACTGGTGGTTGGTAAGTTTGAGAATATTCTGAAGTCCACAACTGTAAATATCCTGCTCACCTCTATACACACAGGAGATGCCAAAAGTGCCATCCTGCACACCTGAGACCATCAGAGGAGGCAACTAACCATATGCTATAATCTCAGTGCTTAAGGTTACTGCAGTGCAGATTCATACAACCAAGGACAGAAGGGCTTACATCCTTTTTTGTTCCTTGTCGCTGTGCTGGGATTGAAGAACTCCATGATCCACAGCAAAATTGCTTTGTGCAGAATAAATGTACCTAATTGTATGCACAGTGAGTGAGAACAACTTGTTTTATTCTTGAGAAACTGGCACAGACAGGAGAGAAAGCAGTATGCTGGCTTCCTATGATGCAATAATCCCTTCGTACAAGAACTTTACTGTTCTGTGACAGTACCACATGAACACTGATTAAACAATGTGCTAGAAAGAGCTCTTCCCCCCAGCACTCCAGTGCTTCAGAGAACAACCAACAAAAATCACCAGAGCTTTTCAAGATACAGCCCTCTCCACCTGCCAGAAACAGTTCAAGCACCATTTAACCTTAAGATGAAGAGTGCCACGTGCTCCTCACATTGTTAATCTTATCATTAAAAGCTAAACACCACACTGTCTTTGGCCCAGTTAGAGAAGCTGCAGATTGGCATCAAGCCCCATTGATGCCTACAAGGCAGAAAAGACTTAAACATTCTCCCCTCCCTCTTTTCTTGATGAGTGGATTAATCTATACTTGAGTATCACAATCTGAGGCTAGAAGCAGAGCAAGCTGGAATCAATGTTGAACATGCAGTTGCTACGTGAAGGGGTTAATCCCCTCAAGAGCATCCCTTGAGCTGCACAGGCTTCTTCAGATCTGTGGCCAACAGGTCCTCCAGTCTTCTTACTGAAAGATGACATTGTAGGTGAAGTGAGCAAAAATGGCAAAACAACAGGAATTTGCAACCCACTGTGATCAATACATGAGAGAGAGCAGTCCTACGGTGTGTCCCTCAGCCTCTGAGGGGTCCTCTGTGTCACCTCTTGGTCAGCATTTCCCAGGGGCTTTGAGGAAGAAGCAAGGTTTCCATGTAGATTTATCCAAGGATGTTATAGAAGATGAAGGAAAAGGAGCAATAGTAGCATGTTGGTTCTAGTGCACTTTTTAATAGTATAGCAAGCAATGAAAGCAACAAGACTGGGCTCTTTCCAACCATATAGGGATGGAGGAAACAGCACTGCTCAGAGCACACCAAGGAATCATTGTAGAAACAGCACTGTGAAGATATCTGGCAGCTGCCTGGAACCATCAGAAAGCAGTACACAGACACCAGCAGAAATACAAACCCCAGTGGAATACTCCATTTGCCCAGAAGCATTATGTAAAATTCAATGAAAACAGCGCCCAGCCTGAGGTTGGTTTTCAGAAATAAATCCATTCTCATTGATCAGAGCTATAATATCTGGCCTAAACACCTGGCTACATTTTTAAATGAAACAAAAGCTTTGCAAGCATGGCTTAAGAAGCTGTTTACTCCCAGGCAAGACTGGATGACAAAGCTTCTCCAGACTTAGGGGCAGAGGGAAAAAGGAGCAGGGAAGAATTTTGCAAAAGAAGAAAATATTTACATTTTGCTTAAGTGAACAGACACCAAGAGATGAGTAGTCTAAATTCCCATGGCAGCAAAGGCCATCAAGTTTATGGATTATATAAAAAGTAAATAAAACATTCATGAGCGGACAGTATCAGCAGACAACACCAACTTGAGAAGCATGGGGTGGGCACAAGATCTCAAGTTCAGAGGAATACTCTGCTGAAATCTAGTATTAAAACAACACAGGTGTTTTTTTTAAGCTTTCCACCCAGTTGTTTAAACCTGCATACAAAGCAGCCAAGTCTCTCCTTGACTCCCCCAACAAACAAATGGCTATCTGGTCCCAGCTTTGTAGCAAAAGCTAATTGAGGGCTCAGTTTCAGCTTGGCGTCTTTTTTCATTCAAGCTTGCAGGTCATAAGCTGAGCCATTTAATCTGGTGAAGAGACAACCCATGTGCTTAAAGTCATCATAATATTCGTTGCAACTGACAGGCACAGATTAGAGCCTGCAATTTCTGTGATCTAACTGCTGTGAGACACGCCGGGCTCCAATTATATCTTAGTCAGTACCATAAAAAGGATAGATGGGACATATAACAACACATAATGAAACATGTCAAGTTTTACCTAGAACTGCCCATTATTTTTTAAAAAGAACTGACAGGTTAATAAAGCATAATTCATAAGGGTAGAGTTTATTTGCTGTAGCTTTCATTGGTTTTGCTGAGGTCGAGGCAGTAATTATACAACACAGATGTCTTGGTAACATCTAGAATTGTGTTGATGAGACAAGAAACCATCTGAGGTTGACTTTCTGAAACACATGTTCTCAAAGCATATTTTCTCTCATTTTGCAGCTGCTGAGAGACATCTTTATGTGGCCAAATACCTATCCCTAACCAAAGTATTAAAAAGATTCCTCCAGAACAGTTTTTTCAGTGTAAAATGTTTAGGTCTTTTCAAGATGTTTTTTAGTTGGAGCTTTACAACAAATGTGTAAGTTTATAAATGAATTTTCCATGCATCAGTTCTGTGTCTAAACACTGACTAAGAGAGGCAGAAGCCTGTACTACAATAGCTGAAGGTGTTGATGTTCACAGTTGGTACACAGAGCGAGGATGTTTCATCCAGCCTATCACTTGTGAATTCTCATCTGCTCATGTGACAAAGAGCCTGCTGCTACTCCGGAACAACTCTAAGCCAGGAACAGGATCTTACTACCAGAAAATTCATTTGCAGAGATTAGCAGAATCCCTAAGAAAGGAGAAAGCTGCTTAATTGTCCTATTAAGTAAAATTTTGGATGAGCTGTCTTGTGCAGGGGTCAGGAAAGTGGTGTAAACTGATGATTGTCAGTAGGCAGTGACTGCAGGGTACTTATATAAGACACAGATTTTATTGTCAGTGTTATAACTATCAACATCAACCTGACCTTTTTAAGGTACTCCCACCAAATGAATCCAACAGCCCCACAGATATCCAGAAAATTACTGAGCTTTTTAGCTAGAAAAATGACCAAACTGAAGATTCAACTTGGTATTTTGAGAGCAATAAATACCTANTTAGCTAGAAAAATGACCAAACTGAAGGTTCACCTTGGTATTTTGAGAGCAATAAATACCTATACCTCAAGTTAACAGAAGCTGAAGGAATGAAATATCAATGAAAACTATGTCCCATATAATCCTGAGAAAGTTGGAGGAGCAGACACTGAGCTGCAGTTCTCAGGCCATTTCCCCTCTGTAGAAGGCTTTTCTTTCCTTTTTTTTATCTTTTTAATGAAGTCAACTCCGCATATCTGTGTTGCCTTGATGAATTAAGGGACACTATTAAAAAAAACATAGACAGAATCCTGCATTCCTCCTTGCCATGAGACAATGAAAAGAAACTATCACTACAAACTCAGAGCTCTCATGTAGCTATCCTACCTCTCAATTTTGAGCCAGGAATAAGGAACTACAGATGTAAAACCAGGACTCTTCAGTTGAATTTATCAGTGCTCCTTCTATCCTCTTCAGTTTCAGAGAGCTTCAAAAACAAAGCCAGAGCAGAGAAACATTTGATCACTGCAAAAAAGGCATCTATCCCAGTAAAGACGAATTCTACCCAACAGAACATCACAAAATATTTCACTCTCCCTCATCTGCTGATTTTCCTATGGCCATAAAACTACACCCCCAATGTGGAACAGACAGCTGTAAGTCATTAGCTAAGTATTAGCTCCAGGCCTGTCCTGGTACTTTGATAGCATCATTATGCATTCACAAAATCCATCTTTTCTTCTCCAAAAGCAGAAATTCACCCTTTCTGACTTACATGAGTATCACTACACCTGCCATTATTATGTGCATAAAAGAATTTAAATTAAGACTATGCCTACTCCCCAAGGTGCTTGTAGAACAAGTAAACACCAATTTTTCTCACTGCTGTCTAGTTAGAGTACATCTTTGGGTCCCTATAGACATACACAAGTACCTTTGCCCCTTAGAAAGGAGAGGGCATAACAACTGTAGATAAAAAAGTGAAGGGCTTATACACACAGTAGTTATTATAAATACAATAATGTTTTTATGCTGTCATTATCTGCTATTAAAGTAGAAAGATCTTCCACAGATAAGGATATTCTGGATTATCTTCATCTAAGAAGATGGATAGTGCAAGGACCTGGGGCCCAAGGATGCTGTTTCTAATTATAGTAGAATCACTTTCTGCCTAATAGCACTCTGTTAGCATCCTCTTTGCAGTGCCTGAGCCTTGGCAGAGAGAGCTGAAAAGCACAGGATTTTTAATTTGTAAGCACCTTCTCCAACACATGCCTACTTTCAGAATTAGCTTCTGACTTGAAAAGACTGAGGAGAGACAGGCAGATACACAGGCAAGAGGGAAGAATTGGCAAAGCTGTCCCTTTTTTTGCTGGCTTGTCCTGATCACTTGACAAGGAAACATGATACTTGTGCTTTGTGGGGAAGAATGAGATTAGCTCTGGAAAGCCCAGTGTGGCCTCAAAGAAGCACAGAAATAAAAGAGGACAGAAAGAGTAGATAAAAGATCTTTCCTGCCAGACACTCCACCTCACCAGACATATATTATTGTGTATTAAAACTGACCAGCCTAGACCAAACAGTCGTGAACATAAGCAGAAGGACAAAATTTTAAGTTAGGCAGGTTTGAATTAAGACACTTGTCATGAGTGTTACCATTCCCTCACATTTAATCCTTTTAGTGTGATCACCCAAGTGGAAGATGGACACTACAACATTAATGTGGACATTTTCCTGCTATTGCTCTTTACCTCAAAAACTTCTAAAATCTGCGCTAAGACTCCATTTGTCTCTAAAGGGCTCTTTATATATGCAAATCACAGGCAAGTCATGGTAAAAATAAAGGATAAAATGTTCCAGCCCAGTTTTATCCACCAAAACCCCAATCTACCTTCAAAAGACCTTTGTGAATTGAAATGCAGGTTATGTGGATCTGCAGGCTTTATTACAGTAATTTCTAAGTAAACAGCACACTTTTAGAGACAATTACTGAAGAAGTGAACTGTTAAACTGAAGACAGAAGCTCTGCTTGCAGCTGGATTTTGCAAAACTGGACACCTCGTTAACATGCTAAAAAATGCAGATCTACCTGACAGATCAGCTTTTGATATGCATGGCAAGAGTGGGGAGCACTGATGAAGAGGCTGTTAATTTACAAGGTGAATATTCACTCCTGCTGCATTTAAGCACACAGAAAACATACTTGTCTTCCACCAGAAAAGGAAGGGGAAATGTAATGAAAACATTTTAAACCTTAAATATAAAATAATCATGGAAGTTTTGTAAATGGAATTATCAGCTTCAAGAACTGTAGTGATAGGACAAGTGGAATGGCTTCATACTGCCAGAAGGGAGGGTGAGATGGCATACTAGGAAGTAATTCTTCCCTGTGTAGGTGCTGAGAATTCTTCCCTGTGTGGGTGCTGAGGCTATGGCACAGGTTGCCCAGAGAAGTGGCTGCCTCATCCCTGAAAGCATCCAAAACCAGGCTGGATAGGGCTTGGAACAACCTGGGATAGTGGAAGGTGTCACTGCCCATGGCAGGGGCTGGAAAAAAAGGAACTTGAAGGTCTCTTCCAACCCAAACCATTCTGTGATTCCATGATTACCAAATGCAATTGAGGAACATTAATTTTTTTTTTAACAGAATTTAAAATCTTTCTTAGAAGGGGAGAGCAGCTTACAAAGTTCAGCACTTATGAAAAAATAATTTATCATTTCAAATAATGAAGAGCTCTGTCCAGAGCTCTATCAGCCCATCTGGGAGAAGTGATCCCCACTGATTAGGAAAGGAACTTTTAGGCTCTTGCTGTTAAATAACTCTGATTTGATACTGTAAACATATTACAGATAAAACTCTCATTCATTAGCGATGAATCTTGCTCATCTTGCTCAGTGCTGTCCTCTTCTTTAGGAGCTTCCTATATCTTCTTAGAACAGGAACATTTTTTTACCACCATGTGGTAAATAGCTTGGCCTAAGGACTCTCCAAAAGTGCTTTGTCAAATGGACTCTGGAGTGTGGAAGGCTGAGAGCTGATCCCAGCACTTCCTCTCAGTCCACCATCCAACTCCTTAAAGTTCCAAGAAAAACAGTTTTTAACTTGCAAAGCTACAGGTATAAAAGAGCAGCAGGCATTTTTTAACTGTTGATGTTTTCCTGACAGCCTCATTTTGAAATAAAAATACATGCTGTTCTTTTGAAAGGCCCCAAGGCTTTAGCTCAACAAGTTTAACTAATGTTAAAACACATTTTAGTCTGGAGTTCAGGAGAATGTTAGCTGAGAGTACATTACACAAAAAAAATTGAAGCAAGAGGTCTTAATCCAAATAAAGCCTCTCCTTCTCTAAGATCCAAATGGTTCAGTAATATTTTGCCATACTACCACAGCAATTACAATACTGAAGGCAGCTGAGGAATCAGCTCCTTGAAACAGCACATTTTTGTTCTTCCAACAGAATACACAGGGCTTTTGTCTTCTGCACAGAGATTGTAGCAAAATAGTACCTTTGGCATCATCAGAGCCTGAAGCCAATAGCTTAGGGTCCATCAAGTTAAAGTCAACACTCCAGCACCTTTTCTCATGCTCCTGTTGAGAGAAACAATATTGCAAGGTAGTGAGTTGTAATATGATAAAGGATATGTAAAGGAAAACACACATGGTTTGGCATAAATTGTCAGCAGGGACCTAGAGGGAAAAGCTTACTATGTTTAGCAGTTTTTAAAAAAATATCTTTTCTCCCAATCAGACCAATCTTATCAACATGCTAGACATGCCAGGAAAACTAAAACTGATTTCCTTTTTACTTGGAAAGAAAAAATTATTTCAGGATATACACATTAAAATATGGTTTTGCAGAATGATTTGACTGGCTGTGGTTTCACCATGTGCTGCTGCTTATCCTAGATTGTAGTTGTAGCTTTCAATATTAATAAGCAACTTCTCAGTATCTCTCAATACTGACAAGATGCCCATTTCAAACACCTCCTCTCTGTAAGTCCAGGAAATCCTTACCTTCCTGTTGAGCTATTAAATAAGTCTCCTGGTGTGTGTTTTACCACTCAAATAAATATTATTCAAAGACAGCACACTCTTCCTCAAAACACAGAAGAGCTGTAATTGCTATGCTGGCACATCCCACATAGAAGTAGAACATTGCATTGAATAAAACCTGAAATTCTGTCAGACCCTGTATTTAAAGCTTTCACACAAGACAAAAAGCTCATGAGGATGAAGTCACTAAAGGGTTTCAGTACATGCAAAGCAGCTGTCAATGCCTCTATACAAATCCAAATAAAAAATTCAAGTAATCTGATAGGAAGCAAAATGAGTTTGTTTTAACATAAGCAACAGCTGGTCGTCTCTAGGTTCATTATTCAGCCTCATAAAGAAATGCAAAATGTATTTGAGAGGAAAGCAGACTAGATTTATTCTGTCCAGTATAATTTATCTTTCACTGAGATATGCAAAGAATTAGTAAAAACAAGCATTATAAAATGGCTAAAAACAATGAAAAGCTAAACAGAGGCCTAAATAGGAACTAAAACTTATGTTGAATTGTCAAAGAGTCTGCAGTTCATCCATTATCACTGACCAGTTTCAATGCACTATGCTCCCTACACAACAGCCTGCAGCACTTCCAGCCTCTTCCCAAACACAACAGCTCTCTTCCAACCACCTTGTTCTGATCATGAGGTTCTCAGAAGCCATTAGATAGAAACACAGTGTTTGAGTTTCACAAAGAAACAAAACGCCAGAAACTTCTGACACACATCTTGTTGTCCAGTTCAGTGTGCTGCATGGGGAAGGAATTTCCTTGTTCTGCCTTGTGCTCCCTTCTCCCAGCCTCACCACTCCAGCCTGCATTTTGCACTTCTGCTCCAGGAACACCTGTGCTGGCAATCACTGCAGAGTTTTTCAAAAGGCTTTTGACAAAGACTGAAGCAGAAGAGGTGTGGAGAGACAGAGGCTTCTAAAGAAATGTGCGACAGCTTCCAGGAACTGATTTCTCTCTGTGCAGATTCCCTGCCCAATAGCAGCAGCAAGAAAACATCAACTGCTTCACAACTGTGACAGGAAGACAGAGCTGACTCCCTTGGAGAACTATAGCTCAATAAAGCTGTGCAGATGACACACATTTACCAAATGGGAGGAACATCCATTTCACCCTGTGGAATGAAAAAGCCTTTTGCTGGACTAGGAGCAGAACCTCAAACTCAATGCTGCTCTCCCAGCACAGTGCATGCAACAGGAAGTGTTCCTTGCTGGTTGTGTGTTACCTGATAGACCTTGGATCTCTGTCCTGTGAATCCATCCCAAAGGATGACGGTGCCTTCATAGTCACTGCTGGCTAGCAGGTTCTTGTGGTAACTACTCCAGCTGATACAGCTTAAAAAAGAGCAAGGTCTGGTCAGTCTTAGAGTAAATCACAATGTACAACACAAAAATCACTCTTTCAATACATCAGGCAATGAGTATCTTTGCAAAGCACACAGCACCTTGATCAAACCACCCCAGTGAAACATGCAGCTTAGGGGAAAAAAGCAAAACCCTTCAGAAACAGAAGGAACCTCGTTCCACAAACTACAAGCAAAACCTTTTTGGCTGAAGAGACATTTCCCCCTTGATATGAAGGGCTAGGGTCTAGAATTTTTTAAAAATGCATTTATCTCAAACACTGTGATTTTTTTTGCTATTTGAATATCCCACAAATTCTCAGAGAGCTCAAGGTTTGACTCCTTAACCTCTTAGCAATAGATGCTACTGTTACAATTACCATAAACAAATTATTATTATTATACCATAAAGATAACTACTTACCTAAAAGTAGCTTATGTAAAATATAGATAGAAAAGAGCAGCATATGTAAAATGCATAGATGCATAGACAGCATGGATGCAAATAAATCAACCTCTCCTGCAGCACACATCTAATGTTCTATATATGTACCTATGTGCATATAGAAGTTTTGACTTCTGAGAAATTACTTCTAGCTTTCTGTAAATGCTAAAAAAGCCTTCCTGTCCAGGAACAAACAGCAGTTTGTTTGCTATGAGTATTTTAGGAAATGTTTCTGATCAAGAACTGGAAAATATATCACACAGGTTTTTATTTCAAGCTAAATTGAAGGGCTGTGCAAAAGTAAATTATAATTCCACTGGCAAACTCTAACGATCAGAAGAGAAAACAAGAACAGCAACATTGCCAAGTTGCACTCGTAGCATTCTGGCACTATGCCTCCACTCTAACTCCCAAAAAATGTGACAGAGGTAAGAAAATTTGTAATACTAGTTCACCAATTTTTGGACCATCTGTCAAAGAAGCATGCCAGTTGGTATCAACTGTGATGTACACAGCAGAAGCTGAACTGACAGATCCCATTCATGCAGGCCCTTGAGCAGCTCTGACATGGATAACTAGATCATAGTATCCTTGGGGCTAAGCTTTAACCAACAATATAAATCAGAAGTCCACAATTCTATAACTTCTTTGTACTGCTTTGATCAGTGCAGCTCCACATTGAAATATGATGGAGATACATGGATACCTATTTAGGAGTATTATACCTTGCTAAATTCTTGGTTTCACTACATACTTGCATCCTGTTTTCCTTAGTAATTTACACACAGGAGAGGAAAAATCCTTTTCCTTTTTCTTGGTAGTTAAACATTTATTTTTCCATTAGTTAAGTAACAGCAAGCAGCACTGGCATTCTGCTCCTGACTACAGTGAAACCTAACAGCATTCCCTGGTTTTAAAACTTTACATTCAGAAACTTAAAATTTTATTTATCCAATATAAGTCACTATTTTTAACCACCAGCTGCCAAGAGGACGGTAGCAGTGACACTGCTCACGCAATGATTTCCCCAACTTCACCTCTTCCATGATATGTCATTAATGAGAAAATGTTAAGTATCCCTAACCCCTGTAGGCATGAGAGCTGTCCACAAACATACCACCAAGGAGCCATCATTATTTCAGTTCTACTTCCTTTAAGTACCCACACAGAAAAGCAGGTCTTGACAGCCTATAATTTACTAGAAGCCTTATTCTGAGAAGCTTAAGTGATTTCCTGAGCTCCAAATGGAGCTGGCAGACACTGCCCACCAGGACCATGAGGTGAAGGTATTAGCAGCCCAGACATAACCACCTCTGACATCTGGAGTCATGTTTCCAGGTGGAGCAGTCCCCGATGGAAGCAAAAGCAGTTCAGAGGCCTAGAGCTACACCACACTGAGCTGTGGGCTGGGAGCAGTCTCCAGCCAGGGCAGGAAGGTAGATACCACACCACAGGAGACCTTTATCAGTTCAAACCTGTTCCCCTGACCAGATTATCCCCTCTCAAGTCAGGGCTTCAAGGAGCTTAAGGAAAAAAGGAAATAATCTGTAAGTGAAGCCATCATGTACAAGCAGAGAGAATACAACCCAGAGCCATATCTTAGAAGACAGTCTCCTGTCTGGATGGCTTTGAGAGGACATCAGACAATATCAGCAAATGAAGAGGGTAGAGGAAGGCTGATATGCTGGTGACACTTTGGGTGGCTAGAGGATGAATGCTGCAGCTGAGCTATGAAGAGGATAATCACATAACCACATCTTGTCAAAAAATAAATCACCTCAGATAATGAAAATTAAGAATTACTGAGTAGGTAGAAAGATGTAAAATGGAGAAGAGTTTAACAGTTCTGTTGAGATGTGATAGATGTAAAACTCTTCACTGATGGTACAGATGGAGAAAAACACAGTTTCTGTGCCCAAAAGCGTGTTCATTAGATCTGGCACAGCAAAGATCCCACTGCAACCTGTTGGTGTTAACAAGGGGTTAACACTCATTTGGAAAGCATTTATAGATAGAAAACAGGAACTTGACAGGTGAAAAATGGTTAGAGATTTGCACCCACTAAGTGGTTCAATTAACAACTTTTAAGTCACACACACCATAAATCTTTCCTTTTTAAGTAATATGATTAAAGGATCATAGTAAGACAAAATCAACTCTGTTCCGCCTCTCTGCCTTAATTCTGCCCTCATCCCTACCCAACTCTCTTTACAAAGTCTGGAACTATAGCTTTTCCCTTAACATTGCAATACCTGAATTGTCTAGCTTAAATTCTCCAAAGCAACCACTGTAGAGTGCAATTTAGGGTTAGATAAGGTAGAGGGGGGAGCTCCCTTTCTAAAGGAGTTTTTAGCAAGGGCTGTCCTTTCATAGAAATCATAGAATGGTTTGGGCTAGAAGAAATCTTAAATATCCCCTCATTTAATCTCTCTGCCATGGGCACGGACATCTTCCACTATCTCAGATGTTGCTGCAAGCCCCATCCAACCTTGGACACTTCCAGGAATGGGGCAGCCACCACTTCTCTGACAATCTGAGAAGTCATCCCATCCTCTGAGCAGACAGCTTCCTAACATGTAATCTAAATCTCTCCTCTTTCATCTTGCACCCATTCCCCCTTGTCCTATCACTCTCTGCATGTCTAAAAAATTGCTCTGTAAAAAGTCCTTTGGTTGTAACCTCTGGCATCTGTGACAATCCACACCTGGAAGAAGGCTGTCCTGGATCTGTGATGTTCCTCTTCCATATGGCTTTCCTGGGACCTGCAGAGGGCTGAGAACTCACTGCCACGTTCCCCTTTAAGGAAGCACTGATCTTTCTTCCATGCCCAACACAGGCAACTTTGTTGAGGCTTTAAAGACATCTGTTTTTTTGGGTTCCCTTGAGATGTTATCATGGGTAACAAATTGAATAAGAAACTCAAAAAAGGCATGGGGGAGCAAGCTGGAGAAGGGCAAAGGAAAGTCAAAGGTGACATGAACCAAAAAACCAGCTTACATAGTTCTCAAACAGATTAACTGTCAGACCCCTAGAAGTTCATAAAAATAACCTTTTGTAGACAAGCTTTAGATGGTGTGCAGCCACATCCAGGAGAAATTGAAATATGAAGGCTCTGAGATACAATATAAAAATAACTACCTAGGGCTGAGAGAATGTGTCATTCGTTGGACTAAAAGGCGTTGTATGATGCTATCTTTTATTTTAAGTACAGTAGCTTTATTTGGTTTTTCACAGTTTTGCTTTGTTCTTTAATCCAGAAAGAGAGTGATAGTTACACCCCAGAGACTTATCAGAAGTTCTGATAGCTTTCCTTCCTAGAGGATTAAGCTGGAGAAACTGTAGTTGAAATCTAACCACCAACCTTGGAAAAACCCTCCTAACCTCAGCATCTGACCCAGCCACACAGAAATCCTGACCCTGCAAAGATTCATGTGCATCTTTCATTTTATTCAGAGACACAAGTGGGCCAGCCCAGTTAGTGTTGTCAGTTATGCTGATCTTTCTTTCATGAGACAGTATTTTTATGGCTGATATGTGTCAAAGCCAGGCTCAAGCTACCCAGTGTCAACCACCCCTCCAGCACTGAGAGTTAAATAAAGTTAAAGCTTTTAATAAGGCATAAACTCCCATGGTCTGATCTGGTTCTGAGCACAAGTGCTTCAGACTCAGTCTGTTACCAGGAGCAAACTGATGACTGGTAGGTTTAGGACTGAAATGTTTCTAAGAGCATGATATACTACTGCAAAGAACATCTACATGAATAACAACACGAAACAAATATTTCAGGTACATATGGAATTACATTACTGTGATGAATGTTTTAAAACAAACCCCTTTTTTCCTCATCAATTCAAAGAAAATCTCTAGTATGCTTAAAGACATACTTCTGGAGAAAACTTTCTTTTTCTTGCAAAGTGAATCAGTGATTCTAAAAACTTGAACTGATGCAAGTAGAAGACATATTTTCTTATAACCTGTTTAGTGTCAAAAATACTCTGCTTTGGAAATACAGGCATCCAACACAACCACCTCATACCACTCCAAATCACAAAGACTCTACAATGAAAAATACCATATGACAAGTTTTTGCTTAATTTAAACTTAATAGCATGAAGTGGCTGCCATTTTCAAAGCTGACAGCAATACATCCATGAAGTGCTATTAGGATAGAGCAATCATACATTTGATTTATTGACACCAAAAAATGAAAACTGTAAAATATTAGCAGCCTCCTAAAAAAGAAAGACTACTGATGCTTTGCTTTTACTGCAATTGACTAAACAGCTGCAGCTGATTTTGGAGGTTTGTGGTAACATCTATCACTGAAGTACAGATGCTGCAAACACACGGTTGTGAGCACGCAGAATACTAAACATGGATTTCAAAAGCATGTTTACCTAACTACACTCACACATCACCTGCTGTAGATTAACGATGCCTAAAGCCAAGTTTTTACCTGAATGCTAGATCTCCTTATTTTTCTCCCCCTGTGACCTGTGGCAAAACAACAAATCTGCCTCTTGAATAAATCAGAACAGAGCTGTGGCTTGCTGCTAGCCATTCCTCTTCGTCCTTTCCCGTCTCCTACACGGGGGGAGCTGCAGATTAGTGCCTGCCATAGCTAGGGACACAGCAAGTCATAATTAGCTCACAGGGTGCTGTTTATAGCTACTACACAATGCCAGGATTTGTTTCTTGTACTGAAGCTATGAATCTGTAAATGGGATTTTTATGAGGATTTATGTGTCATCTTGTGTTTTTCCTGGAAGCTTATGCCACTGTTGTTCCCAGGGGATGCGATGCACATTTACCAGAAACCCGACACACCGACTTCCTCCCCGTTCTTAAAAATAGGGATAAGAAGGCTTAGCAGATGATGAAAAAAGAATGTATTTAAGAAGCAGGTGGGTGTAAAAAAGGGGGTTGGAAAAAAGGAAGAGACTCAGCTACAGCTGGTACCAGGGCTCTGCTCCAGGAAAGCCTACAATCAATTACTGCTGGCATGAAGCTCAAACTTTCAGCAGGCACCCAGCTGGCACATGGCAGAGCAGGGCTGGGCTGGCGCCAGCCCCGGCCCAGGCACGGGCTTCCCTTCCCGCAGCTGCTCTGGGCCAGACTTGCTCTTGGCCAGACACAAGTCCTCACAAATGCTGTCACCTGTCTGCTTTTATAAAAGCCCATCAGAGCCTCTGCTTCTCTGAAAGCTGAGTCACCAACATCATTGCTAATGATTTATGTTCCGGCATCATTGCTCTGAACAAGGTTAACCAGGATCAATTTAACCTGGAGAGACATGTCACCAAATCCCATCTGCACACAGACCCCTGCAGCTCTGCTGGGAAGAGAAATACCACCCATTTGCTAGAGCAAAAATATGTTTGTCTTTGACATCAAAAGGAGAACTCACAGGTAAAGTCTCTTGAAGAAGCTGCACTTTCACCCAACAGCTTTAAACAGAGGCTTTGTAAAAAGAGCAGACCCTGCTTGTTTAGATTTTTCTATTACAATATGGGCACATTTTCAGCACACTGCAATATTCCATAATGAAATTACAGCCTTCATCTATAACATCTCCCTCAAGCTATGCCACTTCAGAAAAACAAGTTATTATGCTGCTCAACACGGCACCAGTGAACCCCAGCACTGGTGACTGGCAGCACAACTAATGGATATAGCAAGGATGTGTTTGACTGACAGACCAACTTTATTTATCAAAATCAAAAGCACCTACATGCCAAAGGAAGCCTGATATAATTGGAGGAGGCTGATGGGAGGGGGGGGAAACCTCAGCATTTATTTCTTCAAAGAAATGAGAGAAACTAGGGCGAGAAAATAAGAGAGGATCTGATGCCTCCTCTACTGAGGCAGAGGGTCAGAGAACAGTGCATTTAGCATTGTCATATACACACAAAATATATATATGCATGAAATTTGAGAATGAGAAAAATCTTGAAAGCAAGCAGCATCTTGGCTAGAGCACAAAGCCAACATGAGACCACTGAAGGTAATAATGTTATTCTCCTCACTGGCAGCTGTGAGAGAAGGAAAAATTAACAACTTTCCTAACCACTGGCAGGAGTGTCAGGGTAGCTCCCCTGTCAAAACTGAAATGGCAAGTTTGGAATTTATTTCCAGTTGTCCAAGAAATACCAAACACACATTGCTTTTCCACTTCTAATTAAGGCAAAAGGTATTAATTGACTGCTAGATGCTTCTCCTATTATTCTGCTCTTCTCTCCACAAAAATGAAGCTGAATGGTGCAAACTCAGCTATGACTCAGGTAAAAATGCAGAACATTTCACCAGCCCAGCCAAACACAAGCTCCATAATCAGTACAGCATACCAATACAAATCACTCTCAGGCTGAAATCTAGTCCCAGATGTGAAATCCCATTGTGAAATCTAGTCCCAGAGTCAACTGCATTTACATCTTTCCCTTCATAAAACAGTATTATGCAATTCCTGGGAATAATGAGCACAAGCAACACAAGAATGACTGATCTATCTTTAGAAATGTGTCAGCTACAAAACAAAGCGTGACTTTTATGCTCTAAAATAGGCTTGCAAACATTCTTAATTTTGTTGCACAACAGTTTGTTTTCATGGAAGCTGGACTGTTACATAAATTTATTACTTGCACTTTCATGGGCACTTTCATGGGTGCTTTACTGCTTTTAAAATGATAGCTGTAAAATGAAAACAAATTATTTCAACAGAGATGCTGGAGACTTGTACTATAATACTGAATGGTTTGATCACCTGTATTATTTACTTCTGAGCTTTAACAGAATTTTTGAATTAGGATTGTTAAGTTATTATAGCTGGATCCCTTCAGTTGACGTTCTAATATGGTGGTCTGTACTTCAGTGGTTCAATATACCTAAAAGGATAAAAAATGAATTGACAGTAACAACAGCACAGCAGCAAAAAAATCAAGAAAGGTCTTTTCTCAGGAGCTTTGTATTATGAGGCCCAGAGGAAGAGAACTTCAGGCAGACAAAAATTCCTAGGTAGAAGGTGCCAGTGAGGAACATTTCCTGAGAACTAGCAAGCTCTCAGAACAGAAAGGGTCTGGTCAATGAAGAGAAGAGAGCATGAAGAGATCAATTATGAAGAATTGCATACAGAGGTTGCCTTGAGACAAGCTATGACTCATCATATATCCACCACTTCGAGTGAGTATCCAACAGCATTTGCAAGGAACACAATAGCAGTTTACTTCCCTATTGCCTTTTCTCCTCCACATACATGGGCTTTGTTACTACCTTGGAGAAACCTAGCATACACAAGTAACAGTGCTTGTGCCACCCAATCTCCATCAGCTCCTGCATTCCTCCTTTCCCCTCCAATTCCCATAAAGAAAGCAGAGCAATTGCTACACATAAACAATCAAGTGGAAAAGGCACTCTGAGTTCAAATACAAATCAATGCCTACCTGATTTTGGAATTACAGGTCATTTCATTCTCAGGGTAGTGAATATCCACTGCATCCTGAATGACTGTACCATACTCATAGACTTTAATCTTCTTTGTCACTCCAGCAATGGCAAAGTAGTCACAGTCTCGGTCGAACTCAATACTGAGAAACAAAAACATAGGTTGAGAACTTATAAAACAGCCTACATACTTACCAGGAGGATGTTTTACCTCCTGAACATTCTGGTAAGGCAGAGTTGAAAATCACAGTTTTTCAGTCTGCAAATACCCAGTTCAAACATGCTGGTGAGGTCTGGCATACACCCCAGCAGTGCTGAGTTCTTGCTCTAAAGTATTGTTCCCTCATCCACCCCCCATCAACACAAACACATCTCCATTTCTGTGGTAGCACAATGCCCCTCCCACAGCCAGGATATTCATTCATGTGTTCTGGAGGTTTTTCAGTTTGGCCACACCATCTACACTGCATGGTTCCCAAAGGTCAAAGCCAATAGCTTGTCCTGAAAACATGCTTAACATTCCATGGCATGACTGCCCATTGATTCCTCCTGTGCACAACAGCTTCAGGAACTTCTAAGTGCTAATGGAAAGCAAAGCAGTATTTGTGAAAAAAAACCTTCTAAATTCTCTGGGTAACAACAGGGGGTTGAAATCAGATCATCAGTACTGTAAAAATAATACAAACTATGACTTCCACTTAGGGCTGCTTGTGCAAACAGAGGCATCTTCTTTCTTGACCCCAGGGCAAGTTTGTAATAAATATCAATGCAGCTGGAAGTAAAAGCAGTCAACTTAAAACAAAGTTAAGCTGCAAATGAGAAAAGCCTGAGGTTGTACGTGAAATACATCTAAGAGGAAGGCAGGCAGCAGGTTACAAACAGTTTATGTCATTCCTACCTTCACAGCTTGGAAGGGCTTGAGAGAAATCTGCTAGACATCCAGCAGCTAGGGAAGTAATTTTATTTCCCAGGAGCTTCTGCTTTCCTGCAGCCCATGGCACTGCTGGCAAGGCAGGTGCACATACACCTGTCTCCTTTGAGGGCATCAGCCTCAATGTGACACCTCCCCAGAAAGGGTGTGGGGGCAGCATTGGCCCTCAGTCACAAGGTTTCTCTGACCAGCTGTCCCCAAGTCTTCTGACTAAGCAATCAATCTGCTGTTTAGAGGTCCCTTTTGGAGTTCTTCCATTCACTAATTCATTTCAATCCCTGCTGTCTCTATCTCTTTCTTTCCCCCCTTAAGAATCCAGTGTTTATGAAGCAGGGAGAAAGTTCTTAATGTCAGCAGAGAAAACTGAGTTTACACTAATTTCACACTCAAAATCATGAGAGCAGGGGTATTTAAGGTACCTTTCTACAGTTAGAAAGCATTAAAGCAATTATAATAAGAGAAAGGGCTCCTCAGGCTGTCCCCATAGCTGTAACAGCAAGAGCTTTCCATTCCTAAACAGAGCTGAGAAGTCAAAGGCAATGCAATGTTTCCAAGGGAAGATAAATTTAAACACCAATAGAATTTTCAAGTCCTTGTAAAGGAGATATCATCAAGTTATTTTTAAACTATGGAGAGAAAAGATTGTTGATATGCAGTCTGTTGCTATAAAATAATTCAATGAAGCAGCTTGAAACTTGGCCCTTTAACTCAGGCACCCAAACTTCTCCCAGGCAGTGGCAGGAGATGGCCTCACTCACAACTGATTGCTAGAGAAGCTAGTCAGGTGCAGCCTGTAAAATCATGAGCCTCCAAAATGCAGGGGGGAACATGCTTATGGCTGGGGAATTAAGCAAGCATGCAGGCATCTACTTAAATAAAATGGGAGAGGGAAAGAAATCACCTAAGCATCCAGGCTGCTCTCCTTACTCTCGAAATCCACCCTAGTCTAAATCACTTTTTATACACACAGGATGAAAACACCATTCAGGCCTATCTTGTTTTGTCAGCTCACCCTGTTCTGTGGAAGAATTTTATAATCAAAGCCTCTATAACAATACAACGGATTTACTTGTACCACAATCTTAATTGAACTGCTGTCTCCGCTCCTGCTCGCTGCCCTGTGGATTCAGGTAAAGCACAACTAAACTGATGGCAGTGATTCATCTGCCTGGATTCAATTTAAACCCTCAGCCTTCTGCTGAAGAAAGAAAAATAATGCATTACAATGTCTGGTAAAAAGCCAGATTATTAGAACAGAATAGAACCTCTCTCATTTGGGTTGGGTTTGCTTCTCTAGTATTAATTCAGGTTTTTTTAATAGACACATGCTGTAGACATAACAAATGAGTATTTCAAGATGCCCATAAACGTTAACACATCATTTAAAAAATAAAAAGCCTTAAGCAATGGAATTGTCAGACTTGTGACCTTCAAACAGCATCAAAGACACTGCAGGGAGAAAAGGAACGCAGAAATAAACCAATACCAGGAAAGACCAACACACACTTACACCTTGGCCTCCTATTACCTGTGCTCAGTCCTAGGACTTCCAGTGTTCTCACTTTCTTCCAGTCAGCTTTTTGTCAGTGATTTACAAATAAAAACAGGAACAATCTAAGTACCTAACCAAATGGATTATACACCATATAAAACTGTTCCTAATATTTGCAAAGCTCTGCCTATGCCTGGAATAATCAGCATTAGGACAAACAGCCTACTTGCACAGCAACCATTATTTTAATGCTTTTCCTTTCAAGTCTTTTAAATACACTTAGTATTACACAAGTCTTATTTGCATTTAACTGGCTTGTGGGTATTCCTGTCATTTGCTGTTTGAAGTCTTTATGTCACTGTAAACACTTGCTTATACACAAGCTTGCTTATCTATATGAAAATTCACCAGAGAATTTAAGTTTTGTTTTGTCTTGTCAAAAGACTCAACAGATCCAGCTCAGAAAGACAACATTCTGCTTTGCAGGTGATACATTTCCAAGTCCAAGTAAAGTAAGCTGATACAGTCCAAGTAAAATTTCTCATTAGCACAATAACAACATGCAATAAAATAATAGGAAATAATTAAAACCCCCAGTAATATTACCTTTTGAACCAGCAGTGGTTCTTGCTCCTCAAAGATATAGTTGTTAAAAAGAGTTACCAATTGTTTGCTTTTTTTTTAGCCTATTTTTGAACTCCATATTTCTGACCAACAAAGACTAACCAAATTTCTATAAGGAATCTTTTGGGGACACCTGAACTGCTGGATATTTGAAAGAGCTTTATGAACAAGCTGCAGAATTACTTACTGAAATCAAATTGAAAGGATTTCGTTCCAGGGAAAATACAAGAGAGACATCTCTCATTCCCAAATCACTGTTTTCTTTCTGCTAAGAAGTTGACGACCAACAGCTTATGGAAATACCAGTAAGAGCTGCTAAAAAGTAAGTATATCATCAAGAGTTCTAGTTTCTCCACTGCTTATCTTAATTCCCAATCTGTGAGATTATAAATCAATTGCTTTATTTTAATGGTAAAGCCTATGACCTTGGAGAACACTCATAGCTAACAAACAGAATTATGAAATAAATTGCTTCTGAAACATGCCTGGAAGCCTGCTTTGGTGTCAAGGATAGAGCAGCAGGGAAAGAGTAAAGAAGGAGTATTTAGCAGCTCTGCCATTGTATAAAGCCTTGCTTTATTTGCATCCTGCTGGTGTGTGCAGTTGTTCTCCACATCCCCGGAGGATGCGCTGGAGTTAGGGAATGCATACAGATGGGCAACTAAATTGATTAAAGGAATGGAGCAGCTGCCTCACCAGAAGGGTTATGAACAAGGCAACAGCAAGACTGGTGTTCAACAAGTCACACTACAACTAGAAGCTGGTACTTGCCAGAAGATTTGATTTGGGACAGATGAGGGTTTCCTCCCTCCTAGTTACACTTTTAAGAACCACACACACGTTTCAGGTAGTAACTCCTACAGAAGCAACCAAGTAGCAGAGTGAACCTGACAATAGTAATCCACATACCACTGGTTCACACCATATATTAACAGGTATGTACTGTATCCACTGTTTGAAAACAGGAGAAGGTGGGGCTGCATCTAAGTGCATTTGCCTTTAACTGCACCACCAGTTACAGCTAAAAGTCTTCAGTCAACTGCTCCTCTCCCCTTTCCATACAGTCTACAATTGCTACTGTAATCAAAAATGTCTCAGCCCTGACTTCTTACCAAGATCTATGACTGTGGGAGTTGCCATTTCTGCAAAGTAGATGATTCAGTCCCTCTCATAGAACTGTATATATCTATATATATATATATACAGACACATACAGACAATTTCCTTTCTTGATATACCAAAGCCTTTCAATTCTGTTTCTCCCCAGCCTAGTGCTGTGTCTATTTTCACATCTCTAACATCAACTCCTATCTTGCTGTGGAGTCCCATATTTAATGACAACATGGATATATTGTTGGGATTTAACTGGCGAGAAGAATGAGCTATGCCAGCAGCAGCTTTTGTCCTTCACTTACATTTCCTTAAAGTCTTTCTTACTCTGTGCTTCCACTTCATGGCCTCCAAGGGGTATCCTGTCACTTCTAACAATCTCAAGCCTGGCTATCTCTTTAAAATGCTCATTTTGAGGCATCAAAGCCAAAGATTAGAAATTTAGGTTACAATCATAACACCATGGACACCAGTGCAGAATGTTAAGCACCTGGGAACAATACAGAAATTGGTATTAATATCACACACCTGAGAGACTTTTTACAACAGACTGGTATTTTAAGTAATTAAGCAAAGTAATTAGTGTCACTAAGTATTCACTAGCATACTAATAGGTAGTTCTTAAAAACAAAGCTATATTCAGGCATAGGAGACTGCAGTAAAGCACTCAGATTTTGTTTTCTACCAGCTCAAAGCCTAAATTGTCACACATAAAAACAAAAGCTACTGAGACAAAGTATATGAAGTTTCAGTATCAAAAGCCTGTTTTGCTAAAGTTGTGAATGGCTGAAATAAAAAAACCACTGAGTTTTTTTCTCTTTAATAAAGCAGCAGTTCCATTAGTTACTTCTTACTCCAGAGAACCACCTAAGTAAGGTTACTGCTGCTATTTCTGAGTCCTTAATCTGTGCCATAGGTCAAGGACAGACAACCACTGCAGAACATATTTCTTGATTCAAACTCCCAGGCTGCCAAATATTTTACAAAATATAAACTGAGCAAGCATGTCATGATCCCCAACAGGTTGCTGCAATCTCCAGTCAGAAAGGACCACTTAAACTTCAGTTCTCTGTGAACAGTTAAGTGTATAAATGAGATAACAACTGAAAGTCATTCTATTAGAGACTGAACACTTACATCCCTAAGAATCACATTACCTTTGGTCAGATGCAACTCCCAGATCACCAGAAATTTGCCAGATTTGTTTTTTTACTTCATCAAGGTGAAGTAATCTTGGCTACTCTCAGGAGATCAGATTTGAGTCTAATGGATGTATAATAAAAGCCATGGGACAGAGGACCCCAAGCTATTTCAGGTTGATCCCATTCTTTGGAGTTGCTTGGAATATCCCAGCTCAAAGCAGTAACTTAATGCACAGAAGGTACCCTTGCCATCACCTCTGCTCCTCCAGGCTCCAAACATCTGATGAGAATTCACTACCCCTAATCAAACCTCTACTTGAAGCACAAAAAAAGACTAGAAAGTCAGCTCTGTGTGTTAATTAACTTTCCCCCCACTGTCTGGGAAACAGACTGGGAAAGGTACTGCCTTAGCCCATCAAAGCCTGCACTGCACAGGGAAGGACAGTCCTCAGCTCCAGGCTCCCTTGGAAAGAGATCATTGTACCAGCCATGCTGCAGTCATACTTTCATGATCTCTCTTACAAGCACAGGAGCCTGGAGGGTTCTGCTCTGTTTGAAGAAAGGCTTAAAAAAGCACCACATTAACAAAGTAATGTCATTAGACCTAGTTCCAGGCCCACTTGCTTATAAAAATCCTTTAAAGTGTAATGAAATGCTATCAGTTCTAACAGAGACCATTTAATAATACTCCTGTTCCATAAAGAGGAGCTTGTTTAAAGGGAGAATATTGAACTTGTATCGAGGAGGTTTGGTGGGCTTAGATCCATCTCACAGCTCAGAAATCAAACCCAACAGAGCTACTTTCATGCTTTGTCATCTCTAGATAAAACGGAGTCATTCTTTTTTCAAACCCAATGAGAGCATATACTAAGCTGTGAGATTAATTGGACTCCTTGCAATAGCTTAATTTTCAGAAGCACGCTCCTCTACTTTGCAAAGTTACCATAAACCTAATCGCCTAAATGCAACCCAAAATATCCCAGAAAGCCACAGCAGACTTGATATGGCTTCCCAGTCTTGGCTACAAGACTATAGCTGGAGACATCCTCTTCTGCTGGATAAGGTTTTTTCCATACATGTATTCAGAGGAACTTGGCTTAGTTAGCCTAATGATGAGAAAACCTACAGGGAACTGCTGAATTCTGCAAGCAACCAAATATAAAGTGCATTGATAAAAAGCCACTTTACTGCTGGGTGATGCTCCTCTGCAAGCTGAAGAGAAGACGATGACAATCCCAGGGTTTCTATGCCAGATCCACAGAAGTACAATGAACCAAAGCTGCTGCAAATGACTACTGTGCAACTTAATGAGGATTAGATTCAGTTTTTCCACAAACACCATTTTAAGTAAGCTGGTGCAGAAAAAATTTAACTAAAAATGCCAACAGTTAAATGCAGAGTGTTCCTTATGACACTATTTAAAATTCAAGCCAAATGATCAGTCTGCCTGCTGCAGTATTTTGGGTAACCTGTATCTATATTTGAAACCCAGAAGGTACTGTTTCACCTAGCTGGGCTGACACACTGTGGGTTATGAACAGTTCTGACAGCAGCCACAGCACAGAGTCAGTATTTTCAAATACTAATGCAGAAGAGGTTACAACTATCCAAACATTCTCATCTGCCTTCAAGTCTGGGAAATGTTACCAGTACAGAATCACTAAATGGATAAAGCTGAAAGTCCCCACAGTAGGTCATCTGGTCCCAACTCCAGCAGGATCATCCCAAGAGCACAGGACACAGCCTTGCATCCAGATGGTTCTGGAATATCTCAGTGAGAGAGACTCCACATCCTCTCTGGGCAATCTGTCCCAGTGCACCATCACTGCACAAGAAAGAAGTTCTTCCCATGCAGGTGGAACCTACCCAAGCTGAGGTTTTAGAGAGAAAACCCTGTTCCACGACAGCCTGTAAGGTGGTCTGAACAATAGCACCATCTCATCAGGATGACACCATTAAATAAGAAGGAATTCAAGCTGTAGCAGGTACTGAAGTGCCTTCTAGATAAAAAACCATTCAAAAGCTTGTTTCCAAGCTACCTCAACAAGGATTTTGTTTCTTCAAAATTGAGCACAACAACAGTTGACAGAGCTGACGAGGCAGGGGAACAGATCTGAAAGAAAAATCTTCATCAACACATGGTAGGCTCCAGTTCATGCTTCCTGCATGATCTGGCAGCAGCAGCTGAGGATGTTTGTCTCCAGCTGACCACACTGCCAGAGGCCCCATTTCACAGGACAAATCACCACCCCAAGCCTAGCACTCCAGCAACTCAAGCCTCTGCATTTTCCTGACACTGCCATCAGTTCTTGTCCCAGACACCCTGCAGAGAATCAGGAGGGACAGCTGGAGCCAGTAACTTCTTTAGACAGCTCAGCTCAATCCAATAGGCACCATGAGTCAGGGCACCAGCCTTCCTAAATATCAAGTCCATACACCACAGATGAGCCTTTCCCAAGCAGCCAGAGGATGGGTTTGGGCAATTATCTGCAATGATCCTACTGTCTGGTAATGACAGAACAAGGTTAAAGCATCATTTGAAGCATTTTTCATCCAGTTGACAAAACTGTTTCATGAGATTTGTTTTGAGGGCATTTTGAATCTTATTTCACCAGTATTTTGGATGCTATCCTTCTTTACTTTTTCTAAAGAATAGTTTATGTATATCCTTAATTCCAAAGTCTCACAGAGAAGTTCTTCTGACTTCACTTGTACAAATGTATGCACACACTTGTATATAATCCCACAAACATCACTTCGTAGATTATTCTGTGCTGTTTATTACCTTATTCTATGAAACAACTGTGCAGCACATAAATCCCAAACATGACTTGGAAACTGTATTTATTAATGCAAAAGATGATATATTAATAATCATGAGTTCAAGCCTCTTCTCCAGGCTGAGCTGCTTATCAGGTTTATTCTCAGAATCGTTTAAGCCCACACCATACATCTTTGCATGTCTTAACACACTACCTTATTATATTATTTCAGCTACCTACCATTTAACAGACTAATGTCTCTAGTTGGCCAGGAACAAACAAAAAAAAATCCAAAGGCATGCTAATGCTTTTCAGATCATTAGCTCTTATAAAATTCAGGCATTTACAACAAATATGGCAAGAAAATTAAAAAGAATACTGTAGTAAGATACAGAAATTCATGTTCTATTAATGACAGGTTTGTGTCTTTAAGCAGAAACAAGAAGTCACTGTATCAACATTCAATGCCAAATGAAAGCTATAAAATTGGGGAGGATTAAATGAAATCAATCTTAGACTTTTTCTGACACTGTTGGAATGCAAACTCTGTGTAAGGTGCTGGAACCACAGCTTTTGTGGCTTGCTTGTCCAAGACACATCACTGCTGCCTGATGACACCCATTATCACATTAACATCACAAGGAATGGAAGGGCAATATCTCCAGCCTCACTGAAAAGATTTTCAACCTGAGCAATCAAGAGGGGTGAATGCAATGATGCAAGGCAACTTCTACATGGTAATGATGCCATTTTGATTTTTACTTTTTTTTCTATATACTTTTTTCTCTGTATTCTTCACACATAATATTTGTAGCTCTGGAGCCTATTGTATTAGTGGCTCGTTTTCCATGCCCTTTCTGTAGGCAGAAAGACAAAACAAATTCCAGGGCTCCCATG
>VWYI01023221.1:0-13667 GCA_013399455.1 Anthoscopus minutus
ACCGGGGTTCGATTCCCCGACGGGGAGGTGGAGCTTTGCTTTTTTTCCTCGAGCAGGGGGAAATGCAACCCAATCCCCACTTGCTTTTCCATACTCGGTCCTCAACGAAGTTCGTGCTGGGAAACAAGACCGGAGGAGCGTGAAGGCAGAGGTGGATGCCTTAGGGGGCAGCACGTAGCTGGGGCAGCACGTAGCAGCTTCTCGATCCACTGTGTAGCTCCCTGGTAATGGAGCCGGCCCGAGCAGCCCTGTTTTGCTGTCGTGATCCCAGCACAGAAGCTCAATGCTGATTTTCTCCTCAAACTGATAGCCGTCCTTCTGATCTCATGAGGTAACACTGGGACCTCAACCCCCATTCTCCCAGTCACTGATCAGCCAAGTTATGCTGCTGCAGCACATATTAAACCATTTCCCCCCTCTACATGATCAACAAGACCCCATCAAAATACATTTGAATGAGTACAATCTTTTCCACGGCTTCCTGAAAGTACAGTTTAAGATTTAACAGAATACCAAATATTCCCTTTATTCTTTAAAAAATGTTTTTAAGCATCCCAACAACTTTATAAGGGTGAGCAGTGCTATTTAGGCACAGATAATGCTTTCATTTCCCTGAACACATCACAGTAGTTTGCGATTTTGCAGTCATCTAAAGCATGTGGAGTAGCCCTGTGAGGCCTTCACCAGTCCTTCACAAGGCAACAGCAATGGGGGGGGCAACATTAGCAGATCAATCTAAAAGAATGAGTTCACACATTTGCAAGTTCTAACAAGTCTACTGCATAATTAAGGCAAAAGGTATAAATAGTCACACTGAAATACCAGGCAACACCAGTTTGAATGGGCTGGTTTGCTGGCAATTCCTGTTCTCTCAGAAAGGCTCAGTGGAAGCAATCCATCTTCTTCGTGATCCTTGTCAGTGCACCCAGTCTTTGGGATTTCGCAGAACCTCCAGGATTTCTGCTTCTTTGGAGCTTTCTGGTGGGTTGTGCATGTACTCCCACCTGCAAGGAGAGGGGAAACTCAGCCCAGCTGGCAGCTACTTCTGTACCAGGCTGTGTTTGGACTGGAATTGCCTTTTCTAAGGGTGCAAAGCTACATATACAGTTGATACTCTTGGCTGACGTGACAGATATGGTTAAAAATAACAAGTTCAATAAAAACAAATAATGCCACTAGAGTAGACAGGAGAAATGTAAGCTTCATCATTTACCAACTTTTTCAAAAGCTAGAAGGACAAGGAAAAAGTAAAGAGCAGTGCCCCATTCCCCACAAGGCATGCAGGTTTATTTACAAAAATCTTTTTGCAAATAATTTTACATTAGTATCACAAGGAAGATGAACAAAAAAAGGAACCCACAGAATTTTGACAGTTACGCAAGACTTTTTTCCAGAATCTGGACTGGAAACTCTACAAGTCTTTGTTGAATATTGGTTTTAAAAACAAACATTGTTAAAGATCTCTTTTTCTTATTGAAAAGGCAATTGAAAGAGGCACAACAGAGAACGGAAAGTGTCAGCAGTCACAGAGAGATGGGTACCTCCTCCTTCCGTCTTCCCCCAAGGAATGACCCATTCATTCATGCTGTGAAGCAAGCTAGTTACATTGACAAAAAAGAAAAAAACCCAGACAATCCCAGAAATTAAATCAAAACATAGGACATGCTACACCACCAAGTCAAAGACACATGAGGTGTTGTCAGTGGGATGAAGATACATGGTGAGAACAGCACTGCCTGCACAGTTAAAGGGCAATAGGAAGTTTTCCTAGCAGAGGGAAAGTCACTAGTGAGCTTCATGGAATTCATTATAGGATCTGTACTACCCAGCATACCCAAAAGTAACCTGAAAGTGGGAATAATAAATGACTGAATTTGCTGGTGTCACAAGCATAAGCAAGATGGGTTAAAGCCTAAAAGAACAGTTAAAAACAGTATTTAGCCAAGCAACTGAACAATAAAATAGCAGGTGAAATTCACTGTTGATTGATGTGATGCTCACAGAAGAAGGATGCATACAGATTAGGTTAAATTTTATTGCCCAGAGAAGACCTTGGCATCATAACAGTTTTATAAAAAAGCCACCTCAATGCTGAGCGGCAGTCAAAACCAGCAAACAGAACATTAGAATTATGAAAGGAATAATGAATTAAAACATTGTTATACCACTGTGAGTAAGCAGCACACCTGCATCTTGTATACACATTTGTAGCTTAGTTTGACTGTTCCTTATACCCAGTTCAGAAAGGGTACAGAAAACTTAGGCCTCGAGAAAATAGCAAAAGTTTGAAACAGCAACTGTACAAGAGACTAAGAAGAGCAGGAGTTGTCAGCTTGGAAAATAAACAGTGAAAAAAAACCCATCAGCCTGTAAAATAAAAACTGCTATGGAGAAAATTAACAAGAAGAAAATCATGTTACTCAATGAACACTAATTCAGATGAAGTCATCAGGTTCAAGCAGAAAATGAAGAGGTACTTTCTCATACAACACACAGTTAAACTGTGGAGCTCCTTGCCACACATTTGGGAGGACTGCCAGAACCTCTCATGGTTTTTAAGGGCTACTAAACAAAACCCCATGGAGCGAGGACAACAAATCTATCAAGAGGAACCAAGCATAAAAAACATAATTATTTTTGCCAGAAAATCTCTATGCCACACACTAGTGGCAACAAGGTGAGTACAAGAGAGAAGCATCTACATTTGCAGAATACAGAACTGTACTTGTCCCATTCTTGTATCAGGCATTACTGGTAAGAGACTGGAGACCAGGAGAGACTTTGATTTAATCCTGTGAAGTATTTTACTAAGAAGAGTGCCTACTGTAACCCCACATAACTACACCCTTACCTTGCAGTCAGTGGCAGAGACATAAGAATGCTTTCAATTCTTGATCCTGGTGTCAGAAGGCCAAACTTTGTACCTCTGTCATAAACCAAGTTGAACTCTACGTACCTAATGAAGAGAATGAAGAAGGAATGAAAAGATGCAACAGAAAAGAACTGAGTTTATTAGCAGAAATTGGTTGTGCTTTCTTCAACTGGCAAACCTCAAACAAAACCAGTCTGTCTTTCTGCTGAGTTGGGGTCATCTGCTCTTTAGCTTCCTCTGTTAATACAAATGCAGGTGTGGACCTTGCCACTCGACAGAGCACAGGGAGAAGTGACCTCAGCTAAGAGACTAGAGCAGACCAACTGTTCAAAGGAGAGCAGCCTGCAGCCTCCTGTGCTGTGCTGTACTCCTCTCAGGCCTCAGCCCTGTTGGCAAGCTGAACACCACGTTTATCTCGGTTCTTCTCTTCTTTGTGGGGGTGTCAGACATAAAGAGGGGCCTTAAAGGTACTGAAAATAACCAGAGAAAAAATTCTACTGTGCAGTCCTCCATGCTGCAGGACATACCAGCAGCAAGGTCAGAACAGTATTTCCTGGTTCCTGGCAAGATATGGAAAGCAGCAGAAGTCAGACAGCTTCATAGTGCTGGCTGGGACTTGTAAGTGATGAAACAGACCATTTTCTGCTCCCAGCATAGGAAAAGAGCTGTGACAATTCATCAGGGATTATCTCAATAGCCAATACAGGGTGTTTGCACTTAAAAGATACAGGAAGGCCCCATAACCTCCCATAGACCCAACGAAATAAACAGGTCTCAAGAGCTGGTCCTGGCGGCAACTTAGTAAAGCTATTCCCCCTTTTAAACTTTGCAGGTTTGCTAAATCCCATGCAGATCCTGAAAGCCCACTGTTCCCAATAGTCCCACCAAATTAAAGATGCTTGCTTAACTGACCAACAGCTGCAGGCCAGTGATCTGAACCTGAATGCTTACACTCTTTCCATGCCAGTCTCGCATTTCTCTGCAGAACAAGCAGAAACTGAAAACTCTAGTAAAGCACAAAGCATGTGTAATTTCATTTCTCCATACACTCACAATCACGGGACATGGAGAACACAGTACAACTGTATTGATTGTATGTACTTAAGCTTTTGCAGCACTAACAGTGACATGAACAAGCATCCTCCTAGGTCTTTTACAGTAACCTTGGACCATGCCAGAATAAAAGAAAATCCAACCCTCTATATCCTTTACAGGAATGCTCAGTGTCTTTACAGGAATTTCAATTCCATGATCAGATGCAATAATTATGTATGTAAGGAGCTGAAAAGTACAGTTATATCCTGACTTTCTGGGGTTTTGCTGCATTATTTAATATGAAGCACCACTCCCTCCCCCTTAGCTCCTCCTATGACAGGGCAGCCCTGTATCTAGTGCCTTTGGGCTGCAGGAGAGGGAAGGATTAAGGACACCAAGCATACACACACTCCTTCGCCTGTTACACAGCAGAAGCTTCTCTTGCTTTTTGAAGGAGTTGGAAAGAAACAGTGGTGTTTGTTTGGATTATCTGTGTTGAACCATGGGAGAGTGTTTACATCCTCCCTTATTCACACCCTATTTAGCAGTGCAGTGTTGGATTTCAGAATTAGTTCTATACACAAAAATGCTGAAATTCTTGGAGAACTTTTTTGGACTATGCAACCTTTAACCATGAAGAACTAGCTCATATTTTTTTCTTGCCAGCACAGTCCACCTCCTGTGTATACTTCTGTTCCTCCAGTACTCACCGTCCTCTCCGAAGCTGTTGCCATAGCTTCTCCTCTGGTGTGAAGGAGTCATGGCAGTGCTTTTCCACAATGGGAATGTAACAAGGCACAACAGCTTTGGCACAACTCTTTACAAACTGGAATACTTCCTCCTTGGAGGGAGAGTCCATATCATCAAAGAATATACCTCCAATCCCTCTTCGCTCACCACGGTGCTTGATAAAGAAGTAGTCATCACACCTAGAAGAAGCATCAGATGATTACTAATATGGTACAGAGTATTCGAAGACATGAACAGAACTCCAAAGAACTGCATGCTGCAGGACAGAACCAGTGAAATGCTGACCACAAGCCAGTTTCTGCAGAGCTGGGTGCCCCACAGTTTCCCTGACTGCCCACAGGCAGGATGGTGCAGCATCACCTGGAAAGCACTCCCATGTCACCTGCAGTAAAAGCTCTGATTAAATGAGCTCTCTAATGCTACACATCACCACAAAGTCACTTGAACATCACAGCAGATGCATCCACGTGGGTTGATCTAATCCATATCCTCTACCTACTCGGAACAGCAACATCTGATTTCAAAACTTTCAAAACTAAGGGCTCTAGATAGATTCCATTCCCAGCATTATATGTAGCTCCAAATTATTTGGACAGCTTTAATATGAACTCAAACTTGGAAGAGAATTTATTCTCTTTGCCATTCAAGTAAAAGAATTTTCTTCCTAAAAACAAAAATCATCTAAGGCCCCAAGTCCAGATAAGCAAGCAACTATCACGGCACCCTTCCTTGGAAAAAGGCTTTTTAATAGTTAAAAGCTTGGAAGATTGAGTCATTATAGCAGTGGCTTTTCATGAGTCGTGTTTAAAAATGAGTAAGGGCAGCTTATCCTAAAAGCAATTAATCTCTTTTGTATTTATGGGGAGTATTTAGTTGTGAAATTACTGTAACTTAAATTACTTAACCCTATCTTTCTTATAATTCCTTGCTTGGCCGTGCAAGTCTTCACATGGAGGAAAAAGCAAAGAGAAGTAGGAAACAGAAACCATGAACAACAAGAAAACCTAGCCTTCCTTTAGGACTAGTTTTCCATACCGGACCAGTTTTCCATATATCCACAATGGTTCTCAGGCATTATATATGGCATGGCCATAACAAGAGAATCATGGAGATGTAACAGATAACCTACACTATTTTTTTATTCACTGTGATCATCAGTGTTTTTTATTTCACAATATCAGGAAGAGTTAAGAAAAAACACCAAGTCAGAAACATAAAAGAGAATAAATAAGCCTGACAAAAATCTTAAACCTAGATCAGGTAGAAAATGTGTTAAATCTAGTAACATTTATCTTTAGCAAAGTGGCAAAAAGTGTCCTAGCCCCTGCAGCTGGCATTGCTAACCTACTTAGGCTGCAAAGAATCCGATCATTAAGGCAGATTCTCTAAAGTACCATGCAAAAAATCCTCAGACAGCAAGACTGTAATCTCAAAGCTCTAAGATTTATCTCTCTACAAAGTGGTTGCCACCCAAACTGTAACACCCACTTTATCTCCTGTCCTCAGACAAGACCTAGTAACTTACAAAAGGGTATCCCCTCCTTCCTGCATACACAGCTTGTGGCAGATAGCATTATCAAACACGGAGCAGCAAGCTCCCACTAATAGTGGAAGATCCCATCACTTGTATCTCTCAGTTCAGAAAGAGCATTCAAAGTTTGCATCTTAGAAAATGTGCTGTTGAACTTCCATTAAATGTGCCACCAGAGAGAAAAATACAGCTTCATCAAATTATGAAGCTTCTACATTAAGAACAAGGTTCTTTACTTACCTGGAAATTTGGGCAGGTGAAGGGAAGGAAAAAAACCAAAGAGGCCACAAAGGCCAGACTCAAGACAGAAAAACAAAAGTAGGATTTTCAGAACTGCTATGATGGCCAAGAGCTCACACTTAATCATGCACATTTACGACGAGTTCACTGAAAACAGAATTTGTGTACGTTCGTGGGGCAGAAGTCTTGTCCTAGTTTAACACCAGATGCATTTTTAAGTTGCCTAGTGCAACAAAATCTTAACAAGTCAGCTTGGTTTTGCTTTGGGCTATAGACTTATGATCCTAGTTGTTTGTCAACCCTCTGATTTGAAAAATCCAGGATTCTGTAAATAAGGTATTTCTTAGACAATGTTTTGTCCCAGTATACTTCTGATTTTCATTACAGCTTTCCAATATTTTTCAAAAGGCAGCAGCACCTAGAATTCCTTGCGTACACTTAACTGCCAACATCTCATGCTGCTTTCTGCTCCCCTCAAGCATAGCTTCCCTCACATACCATTTCTTGAACTTGGGATACAACTTCAGATCGTGCTTGTCACAGGCTTCTTTCAGAGTCTTGTGAAAATGAACAGCATCCTCTTCATTCAGGTAAGTTGGAGTGAGGTCAGTCCCACCACCAAACCACCACTGTTTAGTTCCTATAGCAGAGGCAAACAGCAACATTTTTCTTTTAAACTTCTGAACAGCAGCTTGTTACTAGTGGTTCACCAAGAACAACTATTTTTACAATACAAAACAAAATCATTTTGCAGTGGTGTCTCTAAACTTTAATAGTGAAAGATTTGACTACAAGGTATCATGATAATCAGTGACTTCAGGAAAAGATGAAACAAACTTCAACACAGTGAAAACCATTTTGGACCACTGACCCTGAGTACAGAATAGCAGTTTCACAAGATGGGCTGGTGACTCTTAACATAGCTGCGAGCAAACTCACACTAGTTCTTGATCTCTTACCCCAGCCATACATTCACACTTCCATTGGGCAGAGTCAGACATTTCCTACATTCCTCATTAGATTATCCTTACCATCTGCTTCTTCAATTTCAAAGTATCTGTAGTTGAAGTGCATGGTTGGAACATGAGGATTCTTTGGATGGATAACAGAGCTCACACCCATAGCACAAAAAGGCAGCTTGCCTAGATAAAAAGATGCACAGAGAAAGTTCTTCAGTTTTTCAATAAATTTCATTTTGTTATCGTTTAAGGTATATCACTATTTTCCCTTATGCCACAAGTCACAACAGGAAAATATCTCTTGTTGGGTCACCATAATTATTAATCAGTGGGCAAGTTACTTCTCATCCATACACTTCTGTGCACCTAACTCAACTCTTTCTTTGGTATGTATTCTAACATGTGACAATACTTTGGAGAACCCTCTAGATATAGACCGCTTGAAACATAAGATACTGCTAATATCTCACAATTACCAGTCCTCACAATTACCCTTTCCTACACAAACGTGTGTTGAGTCCCATTTAACCTTCAGGTGTTGTTGGTTTTCTCCCTCCACCTCTTTGGTACATAACTGCTGCACTGTTTTTGTGCAACTGCATAATTGTAGCACTACAGCATCATTATTGAGAAGCCACCTGTGCCTACAATACATTCCTTACAGCACCAAGACAAAGCAAAAAGCACTCCTGTACCTGGCTTTCTAGGGAGATGGAAGTCCATCTGTCAGACTTACTGATTAGAAATCACTATGACACAACTGAAAACCTTTGAGCTGTAATCAGTCTGGCCTTCCTCATGTTCTGGTTAAAGGCCAGGTTGCTTTCAGAGTACCTGCATGGGAATACTCGGGTGAGTACGTCCCGGTTCCCTATCCCAACTGCGCGCTAGACGCCTTACCGTCCTTGGCCTTCAAAGACTTCCCCCTGCTCCGCATCTGCCGCGCTGCCTCCTCGGACAGGAGCCCGGACACGACGGACACGTTCACACCCGCCTTCTCGAAGACCTCGCCATCCTGCAGCACGCAGCTGATGCCGCCTCCGCCTGCCAACGCCCGGCTCCAAGTCAGGGTCACTGAGGGATGACCGAGCCCGGGGTGCCGGTGTCCGCGGTCTCCCCCGCAGCTCCCCCGTACCTTCCTTCCTTTCCCAGCTATCAACGGCGAAGGAGGCGCCGGGATCCAGGGCGGCCAGAGCGCGACACACCTCCGCCTGCGTCTCCATGATGAGCAGCTCCATGCGGCTCCGCAGCTCCCGCCGCCGCCGCCGCAGCTCCCGCAGCCCGCTCACCGGCGGTGCCATGAACCGCTGCCGCAGCTCCTTCTCCTCCGCGTCCTCCCGAGCCGCCGNGCCGCCGCCATGATTGGCACCGGCGCCGCAGTGCCGGCGGGGCGGAGCGGGGCAGGGCTAGGGCGGGGGCCGCGCCGGGTTTGAACGTGTGTCTGCGCCCGCAATCGAGTACGGGGGAAAGCGCCACTGAGATGATTCAGTCCGTCCTGTGATCTGTCACCACATTGTCAGCTAGAGCACAGGGCACTGACTGGCGCGTCGAGTCTTTGTTTAAACACCTCCAGGGACAGTGACTCCACCACCTCCCCGGGCGGTCCTAATCCAATGTCTAATCATCCTTCCTGTGTAGAAACTCCTCCTGATGTCAACCTAAACCTGCCCTGGCACAGCTTAACGCTATGTCTTCTCGTCATGTCGCTGGTTGCCCGGAAGAGAGTGATTCCCCACCCTCCTCCCTGCCGCTACAAACTCCTTTTAGGTAGTTGCAGAGAGTGATAAGGTCACTCCTGAGTCTCGTTTTACTCAGGCTGAACAATCCCAGCTCTCTCAGCTGCTCCTCATAACACCTGTGCTCCAGAGCCTTCACCAGCTCCACTGTTCTTCCCTGGAGCTGCTCCAGTACCTCAGTGGCCTTCCTGAGATGTTCAGGAACTGGACAGGAGGAGTTCAGGAACTGGACTGGGCTGAAGAGCCCTGAACTGGACGCCGTATTTGAGAATGGCCTCACTGGTGCTGAGCACAGAGGAAGAATCACTTCCCTAGTCCTGCTGGTTATGCTATTTCTGAAACAGGCCAGAATGCCATGGCACACAGCTGGCTTGTACATGTCTGTACAAGAAATCCTATCCACAATGGATGCTGTGAAAGAGTGCAACCATCACATAACCCTTCCTATCTGGCTCTGGGCTGTCCATTGCATGTTGATGCTGTGACAGAGAGGGGCGTTGACGGATGCAGCACTCAGGTGCCACACCTCACCTGGTGAAGCTGTGGGAGAGGGGGCTGTGCTATCCTCGTGCCTGTAAAACATGTCTGCATACTGTTTACAAATAATCTCGTATTGTTGATGCAACTACATGGGGCTACTACAGAGTCGTTTTGTGAGTAATGGCTTGTACAGGACCAGGCATTGCTGGAATAGGAGTAAAGTTGTATTTTACTGAGTTGTCCTATGGACTATGTGGAATTGCTCTTCTATGTATGGTATTTCTGGTTTTTTACTCATGGTAATGAGTTTTAAAACATGAATAGTTTGTGAGACCACCAGTGTCGCTGGAGAGCACAAAGGAGACACAGCACTCAGTCTCTCGTCAAGACACAAAAAAGAACTCTTTATTCTGACCTCGCTAATTATATACATTTTGAACAATGACTAGGGATTGGAGAATAAGGTGACTTCCTCTCCAGTTCCACTGGTCAAGGGGAAAGTCTATCAAGTGACATCCTCAGAGAGGAATGTGGAAAACCACCTTTGTTTAGGTTATAATTCATGGGAACATGCACTACAAATATGAAAACATGAGAGAACTTGAAGAAGAACTTCTGGGACTCCAAAGAACATCAGTAAAAATCAGAAGGCTTATAATTTTCAGGGCGACACACCAGTTTAGTGCAATAGAAATATTTCCCATGAATCTTGGAGGGCGCATGCTTATACATCCTTATTCTTTCTAAAGTTGAAGCACATTTTCTTTCCTAATATATTGGAGAAACTAGAGACTTGTGCAGTGAAAGTGCTTTGATCTCACTGCAATTACGGAAATGTGGTGGGATAGCTTTGCATGACTGCAGTGTTGTCATGAAGGGCTATACCCTGTTTATGAGAGACAGACCTGAAAGGTGTGGCAGTGGAGTTGCCCTGTCTGTAAGACACACTTGGAATTTATTGAGCTCTGCCTTTGGGTGGACAGCAAGCAAGTCAAGAGCTCATGGGTTAGGGGAAAAAAAGGCAGACTAATAGGGGTAACCCTGTTGTGTGTGTTTGCTACAGGCCACCTGAGCAGGAGAAAGTGGATGAGGCCTTCTACAGGCAGCTTAAAGCAGCCACACTGGCCCTGGTTCTGGTGGGGGACTTTATCTACCCTGACACCCACTGGAGAAACAACAGGTGACAAAAGTGATTAAGGGACTGGAGTGTCTCTCCTGTGAGGAAAAGCTGAGGGAGCTGAGGCTGTTCAGCCTTGAGAAGAGATGGCTGAGAGGGGACCTTATCAGTGTCTATGAGTAATGAAGGAAGGGTGTCATCAGAACTGATCCAGGCTCTGCTCAGTGGTGCCAAGCAATGGAACAAGAAGGCATTGAGTAGAAACTGATGCACAAGAAGTTTTCCCTGAACAGGAGGAAGAACTGCTTTACTGTGACCAAGCATGGAAACAGGATGCCCAGAGAGAATGTGGAGTCTCCCTCCCAGGAGAACCATCTGGACACAATCCTTTTCCATCTCTGGATCACCCTGCTTGAGCAGGGAGGTTGGACCAGGTGATCCACTGTGGTCCGTTCCAACCTACCCAGCCTGTGACTCTGTGAAACTAAAATTTCAGAATAACAAAGAGAAGGTCTATGTAGAGTCAGAAGTTGAAAGGTACTGCATAGCACAAAAAGAGCTCAGCCCTGATAAGATTGCACTTTGGTATGGGACTGTTCCTTGGAAACAGTAATCTAGTATTTCTGATCTGATTTGCACCTGTAGTACCCAAGTGCATATCAGTTTCAAGGGTGGTTTTTTGGAAAGTGTGGAGACTTATGCCCATTATGGATCTGGCATTACCTGCTCTTTTCACTGCTGGGTATTTGTGGGGATAGTGCCTATCTGTATAAATTGATAACGTTTGTTCGGAGGCATAGTCCATGTTCTCATTTCTGATCTGGTTCTGCTCTTTGGCAGCAGAGGATGCTGTGAAACTGCTGAAGCTCTGGCAATGAGGAATGGAAGATCTCTGAGCTTGTTTCTCTTCTGAGCTCAGCTCTTTTCTGCCATCAGCTGGAGAACATGATCCCAATGGGCAAGGAAACCCGACGCAGTGGAGTTAGGAGTGAAGGAGGGAATGTGTCCCTCCGTCCAAGCTCTTTACTGTAGTAAAGCTCTGCTTTTTCAGTGGGCTGTTTTAGACACTTAAAAACAAATAAATTTTGGGGCCAAGACATGTAAAACACATTCCTGCTGATTTAATGTGTTGGGTTTTTTTCTGTACTAGGTTGAATGCAATCTTTGATTGATAACATCTGGTAATTCAGCTGTATGGGACCTCTGGAGGTCTCTAGTCCAGCCCCATGGTTCACCATTCCCAGGCTGGATGAGATTGTGCAAGGCCTTCCTTGTCCAGCTGCAGCTAAAAAAACCTCTTTCCTCATTTTGCCTAGGCTCCTACCTCAGCACTCCACCACCCTCACAAGGAAGAATCTGGTGAGCATTTCCTTTGCTGAAACCACATTGCCAGGTTAATCTCTTGCTCCTGCTGCTGAGGTTTAGAAGCATGACTGCTTTACACACTGGGATTGCTCCAGCTGGATGCAGAAGCCTCGTCAGGCTTTCACTCTCTGTTGGTGGTGAGGAGTGACAGAGTGCAAAGCACTCACTCTGTTTCCGTGCTGAATCCTGTCATGTTAGCTCCTAGTGAGGACCTCCTCTCTGGCAGTACATTAAGGCTGAAATGTTAGCCAAGTACCTATGTGTGAGATGCTCAGCAGTGATATGAAGCTGTTAGAAAAATGGTTATCAGTTGTTGCTCAAAGTTACACAGAGAAATTGTTACATAGAAAAACTAATTAGTGTTCAAACTTACACAAAAGAATTATTATTGCTTGAGATGCTGTGAAGGCCTAGATAAAAACTGTGCAAGCACTGCCCAATCAACATATTTTCTGAGTGTGACAACCGCATGTACTGTGCATGACAGCAACCTTAAGCAGACTAAAAACTTCAGCCTCAATGACCATCAGAGGGTTAAAACGACCCCGAAGCAACAGGAGGCACAGGGGCCTTACAAAAGATAACCAGAAGGGTGGGGGGCTGTGGAAGAAAAAATGTTTACCAGAGACTGGAACTGTATATACTCTAATGGGCACATTTTGCCAGTCTGGTGGAGAAGAGCTCCCAAGCCGCCCAGCGCACTGTTTGCTCACTTTGCCGCTTGCTACTTTAATAAATTCATTGTTAATTATTCATTTAGATTGGCTCACTCATTTTACTACAGCCATCTATAACAATTCTGGTGCCAAAACCTGGAAATTCAAGTCTCTTTGGTGCGGGATCTCCCTCGAGGGGAGGCACCCTATCCATATATGCAGATAGCCCTGGTTTGGGGGATACCCGTTCCAAATACAGAATTTCCGAACCCCATCTAAATTCAGAAAGTGAGCAAAGAACCTGCAAAGCCCCATTATCATGTGTGCACAAAGACCAAACAATGACTCAGGAGTAAGTAAGTATTCTGTGGAACAGTTTGGTCGGGGCTGGGATCCTGGAATGTGAGGGATCCTGGAGTGTGCATGCATGAGAGGTCTCAGGGAGACCAAGCAAGTGTGGACCCTCCAGTAGTGCAGTTTTCATATCCCGTGAGGGAGAGAGCCATGACAGAGGGGAGCATCTGTGAGAACACGGGAAGGCACTCCAGAAGATGGGTCAGAGGAAAAGCCAGCTCTCTGCTCCCATGGGTGGTAAGGGGAAGTTGCCTGACATACCACCAAAAGGCACTCCAGAAGATGGGTCAGAGGAAAAGCAAGCCCTCTGCTCCCCTGGGTGGTAAGGGAAAGTTGCCTGATAAGGAATCCCCACATACGTTAGGCGTAATGATTAAATATTAGAATAATTCCCCCCGTAGAAAAAAGAAAGAGTAAAGAAAAGATGATATATTGTTGTATCAAAGTGTGGGGAGGAAAACCTTTAAGGAATCCCCACATATTTTGGCCAGTTTTTGGCTCGTCTGAAGACTGGTTATGTTAACAAATCCATGAATAATAAAACTCACCCGAATCCTGAGGAAAGTGATTAT
>VWYI01023222.1:0-83541 GCA_013399455.1 Anthoscopus minutus
ACTTTTGAACCCAGTCATGGCTGAGTCACATCCTGCCTTACCTGACATTGCACAAACGACCCAGAGAAAGCAGCATGATGTGACTCTTCTGTGGTAACTTAAATGAGAAGGATGGTTGTTGGCATGCATTTCTCAACATGCAGTGCAGTAAAATACTTTTTTGCAGAACTGTCAGCAAAGGCCAGTGCAGAACAAAGGAGGTACAAGCATAATCTGGGATAATGATGGGCAAGAGGTGGCGGGAGGATCTGAGAAGATGTGAGTCTCTTAACATGTGACAATTTTTACTGGAAAGCCAGGAGCACAGGTTTGACTAGTTCCCAAATGAGTCTAAATTTTTTTGGCTAGTATTTAAGAAACAACTTACAGTATTAATGGCAGCAATACAAAGGAAAGAGAAAGATCTTTATCAACCATTTTCACTTTGTCTTTAATTAGCTTTTATATATAAAAATATTCAAACAAAATTGTGTAAGCATACATCACACTGTTAGTGTCTGAGTTGAAATATTGTTACATGAACAGAAACATGAGCAAAGCATTTAATTCCACAACACCTGTGAGTGACAAGAGGTGTTAGGGGTTGGTGTTGGGGCCATCTTTGTTGGTGATTGGACAGTGGGACAGCCTCAGCAAGTTTGCCAGTGACACCAGGTGACATGCTGGAAGGAGGGGATGCCATCCAGATGGACCTTGACTTGAGAAGTTTGAGAAATGGCCCTGTGCAAACCCTGTGAAGCTCAGGGCTGAGTACAAGGTCCTGCACCTGGGTGGGGACAATCTCAAGCACAAATAGGCTTGGGTGGAGAATGGATTGAGAGCAGCCCCGAGGAGAAGGACTTGGGGGTGTTGTTGGTAAGAAGCTCAACATGACCTGACAATATGGTTTTGGAGTCCGGAAGACAAAGAGTGTCCTGGGCTGCATAAAAAAAAGTATGATGAGGTCAAGGGAGGTGATTCTGCCCCTCTACTCTACTCCCATGATGCCCAATCTGGTTATTGTGTCAAGTTCTGGATCCCCCAATATAAGAAGGAACCTGTTGGAAGGAGTCCAAATAAGGGCCACGAAGATGATCAGCGGGCTGGAGAACCTCTCCCGTGAAGTCAGGCTGAGAGAGCTGAAGTTGTTCAACTTGGAAAAAGAGAAGGTTTTAGGTAAACCTTAGAGCAGCCTTTCAGTTTCTGAAGCAGACCTACAAGAAAGTTGGAAGGGACTTTAAACTGAAAGAGGGTGGGTTTAGGTTATATATTGGAAATATATTCTTTACTGACATTGAGGTGAGGCACTGGAACAGGTTGCCCAGAGAAGCTGTGGATACCCCATCCCTGGCAGTGTTCAAGGCCAGACTGGACTTTGAGCAGCCTGGTCTAGTAGAAGGTATCCCTGCCCACATTAGGGGGGTTGGAACTGGATGATCTTTAAGGTCCCTTCTGACCCAAACCAGTCTTTGAAATGCAAACAGAGGTTGAGCTCAACACAGTGATGTGGTTTTGAATGTGGGACTATCACTACCAGCAGCCTCCAATATTCAGGATTTGAAGCACACTTGCTTCTTGAGTGTAACAATTGCTGGGAGAAATGGCATTAAAAAAAAATAAAAAAGTTTCCCACTTAAGTCAGAGACTTATTCTCTACAAGTATGGGGTGATGTAGCTATACAAAAAAATTGTGCCTAACAGTCTATGGAGGCTGAAGTCCTGGTGCAAAATCCCTGTTAACTCCCACTGTTTTTTCTTCTATCACCTAAAACTGTTTCATGTAAGAACAGGCAAATTTACTGCTGATTCAAAGCCCTATCTGATTTGGTTTCATATAGCCTCCTTCTTCTATATCCATGATCATGTAACGTTTCACACCCACACAGGGTTTCTCAATTTCCTTCACTGCCCCTTTCAAGTATCCTTATGTTATATGAAGCAGCTGCTTGTGTTTAGTAACTTTCTGCACCTGTGGTGCTTTTGGTCTATGACACTGAAGTAGAATTTCCACACTTGGCCATGTTGAGATGCAAACTGTGCCCCTGGGCTCGGTGCTGGAAAGTATTCAGTATATTCAGTAGCACCATCTGCAGATGGTGTGAAAGAAGCTGCTCTCAAGGCATCTCGTCAGCATCAAGGATGAACACAGTCCAACCTGAAGCAAATTCTTTGACACCCTGATATGAAACCAGCTTGTTCCTGTTACCTGTGTGCCAAAGAAAGCTGTTTCCTAGTAGATGAATAGGGCATGAAGTGTAACTTCACATGGAGACTCGTGTAATTGCCTTGCATGTTTCAGGAGAAGGGAGATTGTGTGTTCCTGGTCAGCTTGCATCCAGATGGCAGCTTATAAATTGAGATTTTTTTTGAAGGATGCCAGACAGGCTTGTTCTTCATTGCAGCTGAAACAGGGGTTTTACCTTGCGGAAACTCTTTAGGTTACTTTCCTTCTCACCCCAAATTTAATTTCTAAAAATGTATTTTCTCCATCACAGGAAACCAATGACCCCAGTAGATGTGCTCAGGTGCAGCCATGGCTGAGTGTGTGGAAAAACTCAGCTCCTGTGCCAAACCAGTTGTGCTTTTCTTTCCTGCACTGTCAAAGTTAGTTCCCCTCTAGGGGATGGCTTTGCTGCCAGACTGTATTCCTAGTGGCTATTTCAAAATCTAGTTTCTGATTCAGACATGAAAGACCGGGAGCTTGAAACAGGTCCCTCCGTCTGGATAGCTTTCCCAACTTATTTGTCCACGCCATCCATCAATCTTAGCAGTTAAGTTTGGAGACATGTCCAAGACTACACAGTGAACCTGAATCAAAACCAAGAACTGAATCTAATTATTTTTGGTTCAAGCAGAATATCTTGGTTCCTGAAACTTACCTCCTTCCTATGATTTTTCTGCTTGCTGGAGGAAGGGGAGGAAAAACAAAAATTGGAGCTTTTAACCCATTAAGTGTCTGCATTTGCTTTGTTATGGGATCTATGGGAGAGTGAATCTAGATCCATCTTTTTGTTAAGGTGAACCCATCTTTAAACTGATTATTGAAGACTACAAAAGTGCTTATAATTCTTGTAAGAGGACAAAGCAACTCTTTTGAAAAATATCATGTCTATTGTTTTTGCTGATAGGATGACCAGGAAGACTCCTGGTTCTGATTTGTTCTGTTGCTTTTCTGTACTATTGTCGTAAATGTTTGATGGAAAAAAGGACCCAATACAGTAAAGTGTTGTTGTTTGCTTCATAAAACCATGACCTTAAATACTTTATTTGCATGCAAGAGAAAATACTTTCCTTCCATGCAAAAGTATGGGCTTCAGAATCTTTAGCCAAATACTATAGATAAGTACCCTTTATTGACATGAAACAGTGTTTTTAGGGCAGAATAAAGTGCTAAGAAGCTTATAGTATTCTACTGAGTGCCAGTGCTAATGTATTTATTGTTCTATCAGATAGATAAGTTGTCATGGTTTAGTACAAGGGAAAGAAAGAAACCCTCAAGGTTAGAGACAAGCTTTAATGTCCAGTTTTCCTTATGTGCTGGTTTTGGTTTGAGGGAAGTTCATTTTCTTCATAGTGGCTGGTATGGGGCTATTTTGGATTTTTGCTGAGCACAGAGTTGATAATATAGAGAGATGTTTTTCTAATTGCTGAGCAGAGCTTGCACAGAGTGAAGGCCTTTTCTGCTTCTTGTACTGCCGCGCTATTGAGGAGACTGGGGATGAATGGGAAGCTGGGAGGAGACACAGCCAGGACAGGTGATCCCAAGTGACCAAAGGGATATTCCAGACTGTATGGCATCATGCTCAGCATGTAAAGTTGTGGAGAAGAGGGAAGAAGGAGGGATGTTTGGGGCAATGGTGTTTGTCTTCCCAAGTAGCCATTACATGTGATGGATGTGATGTGCTCTCCTGGAGATGGCTGGACACCTGCCTGCCCATGGGAAGCAGTGAATTAATTCCTGGTTTTGCTTTGCTGTTGTGAGCTACTTTTTCTTTCCCTATGAAGTTGTCTTTATGTCAACCCATGGGTTGCCTACCTTTTATCCTTTCGATTCTCTCCCTGATCCTACTGGTGGCAGAGTGAGTGAGCAGCTGTGCAGGATTTGGTTGCTGACTGTGATTAAACTACAACACCTTGCTATTTCTATAATGTGGCACTGAGAATCCATTCTTCTGATGCAATGAAGTGGCTGAAGAAATTGCATGTGGCAGTTAGAGGATGGGCTCCACATTAAATTCAGCCTATAGTCCTGCAGTCATGCTATTGCAGAGAACCTTTGGGATCTCACAGAGTCCTGCTGTATTTTGCTTGAGTTGTGACTTGCTCACACCCAGCTCACTGCAGCATAAACTCCTGTGGTCATCTTTGTTTTGTTTCCTTCGGTCTTTGTTAACAGAAATACCCAATAACCAGTTGCAGGGATGTATGTGAGAGATCCAAAAGCTTCACTCATTCAAAACATGAAGATATTTCCTAGTCCAGCTGTCCACTGCTCTGGAAGAATCTATAAAATCTCTTGAAACACAAGATCTTACATTCTTAATTCAGATATTAAAAAGGTGGGGGAAAGAAGGGGAGAAAGAGAAAGCAAAGGAAGAAGGAAAAGGGATTATTTTAGGCATTCTCTAGGAAACTTAAGGAAGAACAGCTGCTATTTCACCTTAAGGATTACCCTCACCAAAGTGTTAAGCGTAAGAAGTAACTATCCAAAGGCTTAAAATAAACCTGGGATACTGAATACTTCAAATATTGGCGACTATTGATAACTTCAAATTGAAATGTCATCCATTTATGATTCATGAGTCAAAAATGGAGGAGAATTAATCCACCCATTCTGAGACAAAGAGCCACATACACTTGCCACAGTTGCAATGCAGCTTCCACTTGCAACATGAAAAGCCTTAACTAGGACGACCACATCAGTAAAACAGGGCCTGAAAGGGGCATTTCGAGCACTATATTCTACCTTTTACTACTACTGCCTTTCTATACTTTCTGTCAAGTACAGAGGAAAAACGTGGGTTTGGTTCAGATGGAACAAAATGGAAGATCTGCTGAAGGTTTCTTCCAAGTCCTGGTGTGAGGAGGCAAGATGGCACTGTGCTCACTTGTAGATCAGGGCTGTGTTAGCCCCTTCCATAATCTTGAAGTCTGAGGGAGAGATTGAATCTACTAGAGTTTAACACGACCTTATGCAAATTCTCATTTAGTTTTGGTGTTAACAGTTCAGGAGATGAATTGATTTAAAGGGAAGGAAGTAAGCCAGTGATGTTAGTTTTAATGTTTTCAGCTATCATGAGTAAAACACACAAGAAAATATCATCTGGAATAAGCATGCTATAAAAATAATTCTTGCCAATTTCTGTCCAACCTGTGATGTCTCTCTTTGAGTATTAGTACTTCACAAAGGTCACTTCTTCTGTTTCTACCAGCTTCTATGGATTTCCTGAGGTTTCTAGTTGTTCCTACATTTTGGATGGGACTTGTGTAGTATATTGAAAACATGCTCTCAAGTTTTCCAGACCCAGTGGTAGTCTCCTCATTAATTCCAGTGGGCTCTGTTCCTTAGTTGACTTCTGCACAGCACCATGTAGGCTGCATTGGGACATTCTAACAAAATCAGTCTGGTCTCAAAAGTTGCTGCTCATTAACATCTGGAAGTTAGTACTGGTCCACTAAGCAATCTGTGTCCCCTGTTTTGGGGAGGTAATAAACCAGGACAGCACAGGTTTCACTTGAAGAAAAAGCTTGCTACTGCAAGTGACAGCTGGTAAGGATTTTTCATCTGTCAATTTTAATTTTTTGGATTCTGTTAAGTAGTTAACCTCTGGTCAATAAATGAATAGGAATGAATTAGGGTGACAAGAAACTATACAATCTCATGTTATAGCAGCACTCTTTTAAACTCTGTGTTGTCTGCTGTTAAAATTTGCATAAGAAATCCCTAAGTTTATTATAGTATGAAAAAACCATGTTGAAATTTCCAGTGAAAAAGAGCTTGTTTGGGTTATCTTATATCCACTTCAATGGTTTTAGTTTTTAGGGTGTGATTGACCAGCAGTAAGTATCTGAAACTGTTTTCCTTTTCACCAAATGAGGAATAAGTCTCTCAAATCAATGAAATTATATGAACCTGTAATCACTGCAAAGATGCTAGAATAAGTTCCTTAAGTTCTTAATTTTGTATTTTAGGGAAGGAGGAAGGGAGAAGGAAGGATGATTGGTCAAGAAAAAAAAGTGTAATCATGTCTTTTCAGTTCTGTAGAAATTTTCACACATTCTCTTACTACTAATGGTCTCAGTTGAGAGTGAGTTTATACATTAGTCTGCTGTGTTCAATAAAGTAATTCATGTGAACAGAAGGTGTGTACATAAATGTTTTTCAGGACTAAGACCTATAAATTACAGATTTCCTCCTCATTTAATGCTTTCCACTCAATATGTAAGATGCTTTTAAATTCTGCTAATTGTCCAAACCAAATCCTAACTAGGCAATCAATGAACCTATAGACTGTAGTGTCTTAAATGAGTAAATGACATGCTTTGTAGCATTGCTCTTCAACCCTTTTCTGAAGTAGTGAAAACCACAATATTTAACTCTATTTTCTTATTGGGTGTGTGACCCAAGATAGCAAAAGCCAAGAAAACTATACCTCGCTTATTCTCCCAACATAGCAAGTGATGCTCAGAAACCAGCTTCTGGTTTCTGGCTCAATTTACCCACTTGTCAAGTGAAACTTTCTCTTCTAAGACAGGCTAAATGTTAGTATGCCACTATAATTTAAAAAAAAACTTTGCTGATCTGTAAGCCTTTTGATGACCCTGTGAGGAAAAGCAAATTCATTGCTTTTTTACTTCCAGACTGCACCAATCCAAAACTGGTGAAGTAGGTGTGGGGCATCAAGTTATACTCAAATGGGTGAGAAGGAAGTAGGGCTGCCCTACTCCAAGGCAGTGGACGGGTGAGAAGACACACATGCACAATGTGTGGGCATTGTCTCTGGATGTGTGTTGGATTGCTGCACATGGTAATGTGTCTCCTTCCTGTTTCTAAATTCTGAAATTATTGCTGGATGCTACCTCATTGAAAGTTGGTTTTCTTTGTTGTTTTTTTATTGTGTTTTTTGCTTTTGTTTTAATTAGATGTAGCTATTGCAATATGCCATTGGTAGTAGATTCTATTCTAGGTCTCACAATATCAATCAGTGTGGTTTTTCAGTTTGTTCTGCTGGTGGAAGAACATATATATTTTCAGAATCTTAAGTTTATGGGCTGGTAGTAAACTTTAATGTTGTTGTGGGGATCTAGTTTCAGTGTATGTTTTCTCTGATAGAAAAGCTCACTTAAGGATAATCTTATTCCTTGATAGAGTTTCTTGTGCCCTGGCTGTAGTGGCACAACCATGTGCAGGACCAGTGAAATGGTTCAAGGTACATAATAAAAAAAAGATGTTTTTGGGACAGGTATTTTTAACCTGGCTTAGATCTACAGTAAATACAGCCCAATGAGACTTCAGTGAGCTGCTTTCCAAGGGCAGGAATGAATGGCTGGAGAGAAGAAGGGAGCAGACAGCAGGAATTTATTAAACTGCTGCATCACCAAGGAAAATATGTCGAGATTGCTGCTGACTCTTCTACTCTATCAGAGGAAGTCATGCAGAGGGCATATCAGTTTTATAGCTCCTCCATTGGTTAGAAAATAGCTTTGGGTCTATTGGGCACGCCATCCCAAAATGCAGGAATTCGGAAGCAGTCCTGTTTGACTAATCTTTGCTTGTTCAAGATCCTGAGGTAGCTGTTTTTCACATGTAATAAATGAAACATCACTAGCATTTATTTCAATGGGAGATTTGGTCCAAAAATTCAAATCTTGATTTCAGAATTTCAGTTGCTGATTTTCTGTCTGGGACGAAGAAACTTCACACCTAGCTGAAGGTGTGAAACTGGAGGCTGAAGATGCCAAGTTTAAAACATGCCAGGCACAATTTTCCTGCTACTATTGATCGAAAACCAATGGAAAGCACTGCAGGCTTTGAACTGTGTCTCTAGGTCTTATCAGCTAACTGGGTTTTAAAAACCAACCTGCAACTCTGCTTATTAGTCAGAATATGTCTTTATACACTGCCATTTGTAATTAGTGGTTTGCAAATTAGAAATGCATACCTAATTCCCTGTCTACTTTGTGCCACTTGCTCAATTATAGAAGCCATTGCCTCAGTTTCCCTTCACTTGTACTTGGTGGTTATGTCTCATTAACAAGTGCCTGACAGAGGAGTGCACTCATGGGTGGAATATATAGATATATATGTATATATGCTGGCATATAGGCTGATATAAGGGGGACTAATGAGAATGTATGAGCAAGTAGCTTATGTTGTTTCATGTTGACATGTATATGACACTAATCCAGAAACTCCTGCCAGGGGCAAGTGAAATATGTTATGGGACTGCTCATACAGTATGATTTCTGTCTCCTTGACTCAAGAAAAACTCTCCTGATCTATTAACAACAGCATTGACATCAGAAGTGATGTATATAACAAGCGCAACTTTTACAAGGAGCATTTTCCTGTAATTTCCAGTGAGTCCTTGCTTATACTCTTGCTTAATTCAGAGGGAATTAAGCTTTCATATATACATTTGAAATTTTGATTTTTGAACTAACAAACAGCAAAACTGAGTTTTTCCTGGTGCAGATTGTACTATTTACAGTGAAGCTTTCTCGGAAAACAATGCTCCAATCATTGTAGGCTGATTCCCTAAACTGCAGAGTGTATAAAAATAACATCTGATTAGTTTGCTTTTCTTCATAGTAGTAGTGGTAACCGGAAAATGAAAAGTAGATGTTCATGGGGAAGTACTAAACTCTATACAAATACAAAATAAAATACAAAATACAAATACAAAACAAAGTCAGAAAATTAACTACTTGTTCCCTGAAAATAAATTAGGGATGAAACTCTGTAACAATTTTAAAAAGAAGTTGGGGCTCTTGTCCCAAATATTGACTGATTGTAAGTATTTCATACTTACAATCTTAGATTTTTTTATTTACCTTTGCATATGATGTCTGCTTAGAGATTACAATGCTGTTTCTGCACAAGCAAAATAATTCAAAATTTTGTCTCTGTTTTCAGGCTTTCATATGCAGCTCAATACTTCTAACAAGCATTCTTCGGTAATGTGAAGGCCATGTAATTTAAGAATTACAAGTCACAAAACTTGCTGTAATGAAAAGAATATTTCTTTTTCTTTTCACTAATTAAGAGTTAGGATGTGGATGGGAAGGGAAAATTAAGGACAGTGGCAGTGCTGAGGCTCCTGATACCGTGATATTTTATCCAGATTGGTGTGCAGAAACTCACCATGGCTGGTAGAATCACAAAGGTAACGAGTATTACTGTGCCCGTTTTACAAGTGGAAAACTGGAGGAAAAAGAATATTTTACATGATTTTCTTATTGAGCTCGATTCCTTGGTCCTGCTGCCTGCTACCATCTCCAAGTCTTGCAGAGGGGAGCTCTGAAAAAAAAAGAAAAAAAAAAAAGAAAAAAAAACCTGGCAAGAAAGACTGTGAGATTTTCATCGCATTCTGGAAAGTCTTTTGTCCAGGCTGGGACTGGTTTTGTTCCTCCCTCAGTAGTGACTGTCAGGTGAAGATAACTAAAAATTTTATTACTCTTATACATGAGCCCTGGGACATCATCTGGAGATGGTCATCCATAAGCTGGGCTCTGAAGCAGTGGTCAATGTTCATGTGTGGTGCTTTCCATTTAGTGGGAAATGGGAATACTGGAATGGTGGCACAAAACCTAAAGTTTTGGTATTTCTAGCTTCCACAGGAATTGCTGGTTTGGGCTGAGATTAAATTTTGTCATAGAGGCTTGTGTGGGGCTGTGTTTTGGGCTTGTTATAGCAGTGTTGATAGCCCTGGGATGTTTTACCTATTGGTGAATGGTGCTTACAGAGTGTCAAAATCTTTTCTGTTTCTCACACCACCCCATCAGTGAGTGGGCTGGGGCTATGCAAGAGGTTGGGAGAGGTGGAAATTGGGACAGCTGACCCCATTTGACCAAAAGGATGTTCCACAGCATATGATGTCAGGTCCAGCAATACAACTGAGTGGGTGAAAGGTGTTTGGGAACTGGCTGGACATCAATTGTTTGGTAGTGAGCAACTGGGTTTTTTTGCATCACTGTTTACTTGTGGTTCCCTCCCTACTTCCTTTTCTTTTTTTTTCTCTCATTTAAAAAAAATAAATTCTGGCAGCCCAGAAGGCCAACCATATCCTGGGCTGCACGAAAAGCAGCATGGCCAGCACTGCAAAGGGTGTGATTCTACCACTCTATTCTGTTCTGGAGTGCTGCATCCAGCTCTGAAGCCCCAAGCTCAGGAGGACATGGACCTGTCAGAGCAAATCCAGAGCAGGGCCACCAAGATGATCTGAGGCATGGAGCATCTTTCCTGGGAGGAGAAACTATGGCAACCAATGTTGTTCAGCCTGGAAAAGAGAAGGCTTCAGGGTATTCTAATCATGACCTTTCAGGACCTGAAGGTAGCCTACAAGAATGATGGAGAAGGACTTTTTACAATAGCACATAGTGACAGGAAAAAAGGGAATGGCTTTAAATTAAAAAAGATTGGGTTTAGATTAGGTATTAGGGAGAAATTCTTTACCGGAAGATGATGAGTTTCCCAGAGAAGCTGTGAATGCCCCATCCCTGGAAGTGTTCAAGGCCAGGTTGGATGGGGCTTTGAGCAGCCTGATCTAGTGGAAGGTGTCCCCGCCCATGGCAAGGGAGTTGGAACTGGATGATGTTTGTGATCCCTTCCAACCCAAATCAGTCTGTGGTTATAAACTGCCTGTATCTAAACCCATGAGTTTTTGTTCTTTTATCCTTCTGGTTCTCACCTCTGTTTCACTGATCAGGAGAGTGAGTGAGCAGCTGAGTGGTCCTTAACTGCCTACTGAGGTTCATCATTAGAAAAATCATATATCTACCCATCTTTTAAGGCACACAGAAAAAGGCTAGGAACATCACAACCTATCCAGTGAAGGAATTGAATGTGAGCCTAATTTTGCATGTGTTAATGATCTTTATAAAGACATATCACAGTCAGCTCCTTTCTTTATAAATTAAAAAAAAAAGAAAAATTAAAAAGAAAAAATATAGCAAGCATCAGAGATTACTTTAAAGGACCTGCTCCCAAAATTGATGATTAAAGGAGGATAAGCACATTGCTTTTGGCTTCAAAGGTCAGTCCTTCTGAATTTGACTGATGGATTCTCTTCACTGGAGGTGCAATTTTCCCCTGAAGAAATATTTCTTAAAGACCAAGGCTGGCTACCTGGTATTTATGAGAGAGTCCAAAGGGAATTACAGGCAGGGTTGTTAGGGTTATCATTTACTCAGTGGTTCCTGCCAGTATTGTAGCACAGAGATCCCACAGCACTGTTTCTTAGCATGTGATAAATGGTGCCCCAGGTGAAGGTGAGGAAGGAGCGAGGGCAGCCCCCACGATGACAAACTGTTGCTTTGCTGCTCCTGCTCTGAACTTGCTGTTTCTCCTCCAGCAATCTCCAACACCTCAGCTGTGCCCAGCGTTGCTCTCCTTGGCCAGTGATGGGAGCCTGTTAACAGGGTTGTGGTGCTAAAAGAGTGTTTTTGTGCATCTCTATAATTCTTCCATTTTTGTATTAAGAATAGATTACTTTCACTACAGATATTAGTATATCTTGCATGTTTAATCTAGCATTCTTAGTTTTTCCTCTTGTGGAGAAAAAAAAGCATAATTGAGTGAAAAAATAGAAAAAAGGTGGAATATACAGTTTAAGAATGTCTAAGTAATTGTTTTGCTTTGCCATTTTGCTACAAATGGACTTAAAAATAACTAAAGTCCATCCCTAATTCATGCAAAATACATCAGCCAGGTATGAAATAAAATACCTGGTGGGATCTCAAATACTGTTTATGTTGTATTTTGATTGCTGAGAAGATCATGTACTCTGTTTTTGCTGCGTTCTTTCAGGACTGCAAGCTAGTTTAATGCTAATGATTCAGCTGTTATGCAGCTAAGGAAAACAGGCTGGTGAGGTTAACTAAGGCTGCAATCAACCTCAGTTGATACAGTGTTGAATGTATTACGTGTTTGGTATTATAAAGAAAAAAGGAAAAGCACTTTCTAACACCATCATTTAAAATAAAAACCAATAAAGTGTCCCCCACCAAAGCAAACAAACAAAAAAAATACCCCAGAATACCCAAATAATAGGAAGTTCTCAAACTCTAAGAAAATCAATGTTTAGACCCTAACATTATTAATGTCTCTTCTGAACACATTGTTTATCTTTCTTTGCCTTTGATGTCCTTATTTCATCAATCACATTTTTAAAGATGAAACTCTAATTCTACCCAATGTTTGGATTCCTGGACTGTTGTGGCTTTGCAAGTCCTTATTGCTGCATCTTTGGCTCTTCTACAATGCACAGATGTTGACCATGGATGAAAATGTTGAATTCACAGTTTGTCTTGATCAGTTCTCTTCTGCTGGCAGCTTCTCACCATTCTACTTCAGGAAAGGAGCCCTTTCAAGCTTTTGTTGCTTTTGGCTCATACAGGTGGTTCTTTTTTGCTGTTCCCCTTTGAGTTGTAACAAGCAAGACACCATGCTGTTGGGCTTGAAACGAGTTGCCTCTTGCATTTAGTGGATGTACAGTTCCAGTAGCTGGAAAAGAAATGCACATACTACCTTGTCCTGAAAACCCATCCCAGATTTTGGAATTGGGACTGGGGTTCTTTTCTCCAGTCATGTATCTTTACAGATAAATGACTTGAGCCTATCTGCAGGGTGTTGCTGGGGCTTTATTTTCAATATTGCATAGTGCCCTGGAGCAGCGAGCTTTGCAACAGCTGTGGGCTGTGGAGCAGGGGCTGTTTGAGCAGGGCTGGCTCTAGGATGAGCAGGAGCTGCTGGATTCACAGCCCCCGGCGTTGCTTCGATGGCCTTGCCACCCCAAGAAAGGCACCAAAATCAAGGGGTGATGGCAAAGGTCAGCAGGCTCTCAGCATCAGCAAAGCCTGGGCAAAAGCCCAGCTCATTCATTAGTGAGAAACTGCAGTGACAATGCAGCCCTTTTCCATGGAGCATTTGTGGCCGTGTCCACTGTCCATTGTATTAATTTCAATGAAATCTAAGCACATACTCAGAATTAAGTGCTTCTTTGCCTGGTGCCCTCAGGAGAGGGAGTTTCCTCAAGTGGGGCCAAACATGTACTTTGTACGGGGCATCTTCTGACCCAGAAGGTCACCTAAGGCTTCTGAGGGACTCTGAAGGGATATTTTTAATTGTTCAAAGTCTTGTTTTGTTTTCAGGCTCAGCAAAGTGACCTGAAAGCATGTTTGTGTAAATGCACAAGGGAAAATCTGGCCAAGGAAGAAATTTGTTGTTCATTGAGGGTCAGGTCCTGAAACTGTGAAGTCCGACTGAGCTTTGCCATTGATTTCAGTGGGTACAGGGGCAACCTGTCTGGCTATTTTGAATTAGTAAGTTTTATTCCCATACAGAGACAAAAGTAGCTGGTATAAAATTGAGGCCTTTTTGCTAACATGATATATAAATTGTGAAGTTAATTGTAAGTTTGCTTAATTATAACCTCAAAGTAGAGGAAAATTTTCATCCTTTCAATTGAAATCCCAGCATAGGGAATGAGGCACAAGTGGACCCACATAAATGCCAGATTACAGGAGCGTTCTTGTGTTTGACAGCTTTGGTATTGTAGTCTTCAGGTATGGTGTATTCCACAGTAAACTGCATCATCTTAGTGGTTACTCTCTGGTGATAGGAATTATCCTTCTGGACTGCCTCCACTTAAAATGAGGTTTTTGTTGGCATTGCTTCATCTGACATTAAATTGTGGGGTTTTCTGTTTATGTTTGTTAGCAGGTTGTCTTTTTTGTTTTATTATCTGATGCAAATTTGTTTTCAAAAAGATATGAATGACCAGCACTACATCATGTCTTTGCTCTCTGACAAGGTCAGAGCAGGGATGGCACCAGGAAATAACAATCCACCCCCCACCATCCCAGCAGGTTTATGGACTGGTGCTCCTCAAGTCTGTGTTAAACCAAGTGGTATGAATAACTGTACAGACTGAAAATTCAGATGTACTGCCTTTCCTTTGTTGCAGGAGGAAGTGTTTTTTGCTGCAGGTCTGAGAAAGGGCAGGCTGGCATGGATAAAGAGGTAAGTGAAGAAAAAGCCATGCTTTCCAAAGAGAAAAGTTAAAGGAACTATTCCTAGCATTGCTGTTTCATAATATTATTTGTAGTGTGATGGGAGGGAAGTCAGCAGACGTATAGGCTCCTTTATAGCATTGACAAGTCAAGGAGATGATTAACGAGAGTACCAGACAATGTAATGGTAGGAGAAGGCCCACAGAAGTTAAACAAAAGTGCCTTCAGAATTTAGAGAATTCCCATGATCCATAGTAGGACCTCATTGTGCTTGTCTACTGTTTCTATTTTTGATTAGATTTATAAACACAGCACCACATATTTTCATGTGGCTCATAGCCTCAGGGCAGAGTGAGATTGACTGCGCTGAAACTGTGAGGCTTGTGAATTTCGGGCAAGGGATGGAGTGAAATAAGTAGTGTAATTGTTTTTGTGGAGTGACCGTGGGACCTCTTCTGTTCTGAATTACACATGGTTCAACCCTTTGACCCAACCAACCTCGGCAATGCCTGGTAGATCTCCTAAAGCTGTGCTGAAAGGTCCTATCAGTGACATGTTGGAACATTATCTGTCATGTGAGATGTGTGCCAACAACCATATTAAACTACATTAATTACTAGTGAGGCCATGTTTGTGACAATCTCAACTTCATTTAACCCATCATCATGTTAGTTATTGTTTAAACAGGAAGTACAAATGGGGACAATTTATGAAATCAAAATGCAGCACCAATGTTTTGTTTAATAAATTGTATGTTTTATTTTGTTTTATTTTCCTTCTAGTTTTTTTCTTCCCCTGGCATTTTTGTTCTTGTCATCAGCTCTCTAGCTTGAGTTTTTTGAGGGCTTTTCTATTTAAAGAGCAAGCAATAAAAAGACTACTTCTTAGTAACTGAACTAATACACCAGTGAGATTCTTGTTTCTCTCAGTGCAATTGTAGATGAAAGTTGACTGAAAGTACTGTGTTTGTTTTCTAGCAAGAAGCAAGTGTGCTGAGATAGTTTGTGTAAGGCTGAAGGATCACACATGGGTTATGCACTTGATGCACACCCTCACTGATTTACACTCCAGCTAGTGGAGCTCTGTATGGCCATGCTTGCACACCTCTCAGCATACACATGAATGGAGCATACCTTTCTTTTTAATTGTATAAAAACAGTCTTCTCATAGGCCTGACTGTCTAGGTAGCAAAGCTTTCTGTGGGTCCTCAAAAGGCAGTCCAGTATGTAGAAACTCGTAAAGATTCTTTGCACATGTTTGCTTTCTGAAGCATTTCTGCATTTTGTAGGGGAAGAGGCAAAAGCCCTCCCACGTGCTCCTGCGTGGGCAGCGTGCAGGTTCACTCATGCCTGGTATTCCATTAGACTAGACACACAGGGTTACATCTTCTACCTATACACCGAGTTGCTCTTTCACGACAAGCTTTTTCTTTTGGCCTCATTGTCTAGCTAGAATAAACAAAGTGTGGGGTTATTTCTTTATTTAATTTTATTTATTTTTGATTGTTGCAGAGTCAGCTGAAAACATCTTTGACCCTACCAAGTGTCCTTCTCTTTAGAAATGAGGAGTTTGTTCTCTGCAGAATCTAACATGGAGTGCTTAAAGCAGACAGGTGTAAATACCAAGCTGTTTCTCTTTGGCTGCCATCCCTTAAATAGACAAAATAATAGGCTGGGAGAAAGGAAGAGGTACCAGCTCCAGCTGCATAAAGGAAAGCCTTAACAAGGACTTAGCAGCTGGTAACAAGAATTAAATGCTGTAAATACCAACTAATGCATTTGTGTGTGTGTGAGTGTTCACCGAGGAATACATGCTTAGTGAGGTTCTATCCCTTTTTATGCGAGAGGATCATTCTTTGAAAACTGCTCTGCTTTTCGTTGAAAGGCTAATGCTCTCACTGAAGTGAATGAAAACAGAAGCCAACATACCTGTTCCTGTTTACCATCGTTACACTCCTTAGAGCATTTCAGGTATTATTAGGTTCTTGGAGCCCTACCAGATTTGCAATATTTCCAGCTACTTCTCTTTTGGCTGTATTCAAACAAGGCCCCAAAGAAAAAAAACCTACCAAAACCCCCAACAACCAACAACAAGACAACCAACCCACAAACAAAACCGTGGATGAATCTGCTGAGCTAGTTTGCTGATGTTAGAAACAGTTGTTCATATTAGGAACACCTAATTTAATTTCATGAAAGAGACATAACATGCCAGTATGTGTATGAATCTAAGGTATGCATTTCCTAAAAGGAACTAAAACTCTGTCATTCCAAAGTTGCTCTTCTTTTTGACTTCCAGCTTGCATGGGGACTGCTGTCTGGAAGCAGTAACTTTAACTTTAACTCTAAGGCTGCTGATGAGGTCTGTCTGTGTGATCTTCGTAAGCAGATAAGGGTAGGGAGACAGCTCAGAGCAGAGCTTGTTTACAGCAGGACAGAAGAAAACAGCTAGACATAAATGAGGGCTGACGGTTTCATGAAGCACAATTGGTTGATCACAGATTCAATATGACTGCCCTGAACTGAGCGATGATCCGTACAGTATGCAAAATTCACTTTCTTGCTGGTCTGTGCCCACCAGCCTTCCAGCAGCTTTCCCAGAGCCCCTCAGCCACGGCTTTGAGTGGAACCAGAGCTGAACGCAGCATTGTTGTACCCAATTCCTTTTGACAACAATCACATTCTTTTAAAAACTTCATAGGTTTTAGTTGTCACTGGTTATAAATGAGGGTTTTTTCCCTCGCCATTGCAGCTGCTGCTGCTCTTGTTGTGGTGCTCGCTGCTCTCCCACGGATGCGAGTGCTGCAGGTTCTGGTACTCCCGGTTTTCCTTTGTTTCCATTGGTATCCCGAAAGCAGGCAGTTCGTTTTAATGACGACGATGTGCAAAAAAGCCTTTAAAGGTTTAGATCACTTTTTGAGTGACATGGTGATTAGTCTGTGCTTCACTAAATGCTTCTAACTCCCCTGTCTTTGCTGTAATGCAGCACACTCAAGGTAAAAAGACAAAAAAAATATTAAAAGGCAGGACCTTTTGTTTTTCAGCAATAGTCGTGGAGATTTGAGGTAGGACGAATTGCTACCAGCGGCAAGATCATCCTTTAAATTTGAGTTTGCAGGCAAAGGACACCCTTTCGGTGTGCTGGTTGTAGACAGACAGATCTGATTTGGTTTGTGGATGCAAGTTGTACCTCCATCACCTATGGTGTAAACCAGCATAGCACGTTGAGGCTCTGGCTTCAGGTTGTGCAACAATATTATTTTTTTTTTTTTGATAATGTTCTCTAATCAGAGTGGAGGCTTTCTGTATAGATGTGCAGTCATGTGCATTTGTCTCGGTATGCTCACCCAACTGGACTTTGCCTGCAAACATACCAACTGGTTAGTAAAAGCATTTAATTTCCTATTGAAAACGTAAGTTTTTAAGTTTTTCAGGTATGTGCGAACTGATTAAAGAACATTTGCTTTAGACATAAATTTACATTAATACATACATTAAGTAGTAGTGACTAATGGTAACATTAATATAAAATGCAACTGGATAATTTCCTGCCTATTCTCTGATGAGTAGGCAAAGCATCGTAGGGGAGAGAAGGGGTTGGGAAAGGAAACCTAAAATAAAAAGCAGAGGAAATAGTGTTATTTACACTACTTAAAATTGCTCATGTGTAAAAGAGAGAAGGATGAGGAAATTGGCTGGAAATAGGTATGAAAGGAAAATGTCTTCTAATTTCCTCTCAAGCACAAAGTGACAAGAACATGTGTTGATTACACAAAGGCCACCACTGAAATACTCTGTTATTCAGTTATTTTTAGAAGCAACATTGGAGGAATTCAACTCTGCTGTTGGAAATCAAGTATTGCTTTCATTCTAAAAAATATGAAAAACATATTTTCAAAACCCAGTCTCATTAAAGGACAAGGGCATAATCTCTTTGCAGTTAGTAGGAATCACAAGTCTGTTACATCAATTACCTAAAAATACTAGTTGGCATTTGACTGAAATACCAAATAATGTAGTCATTTGTGTCACTGAGAAATACAAAATTTGGTGTTAACTATATTGAATCCTAAAAAACCCTCTCAAAAATTCAGTACCTCAGCACCCTCCCTGAAACAAAACAAAAAATTCTCCAAAATCCCAAACAATAAAAACCCTAAAACACACATATACACAAATCCACTCCAGAATCCACTGCAGTAACCATCTTTATTATATATGGGGAAGGAGGAATACCTTTTTTCCTTCTTTGTGCTCTGAAAGGAGCTTGTGCATTTTCCAGACTATAACAGTTGAAAGTTGACTATGACCAATATAGTGAGCATTTGCTAGGGAAATCTGACATGCAGAAGGAATACACAAAATCTAATGCAGATCATCTTAATTCCATCAGAGTTACAGATGTATACTGATTTATACCACTTGAAAATTTACCCCAGAATTTTTGGCTTGGTATTGCTTTCTTTAGCTGTTAACATGAAGTTGAAGGTTTTGTGTGGTGATTATACACAGCATACTAAGAATAATTATCACACAGCAGTGTTACAAATACTCTGGAATCTTTAAAAGTGGCTCAATTAAAATTTTATGGCATGCAGGAATGCAGCAATTCTTTAATATTGCAAAGCAGATGTAATTCTGAAGATACTAACTGAATGAATGTGTATTTTTGAAAAAACCCAGAAGCAGTAGGGTGAATTTCTGAACCTATTGAACTCCTATCAAAATTATCATTAACTCCAGTTGTGCTTCATGTGGCTTGCAAGAATTTTTTCTCATATTGTATTTATTTGTTGTAGCTTTCAGAATTTGTCTGGTCATTTTCACATATTTGCTTTTTAGTAGGATATTAGACTTAAATTAGAGGATGTCCACCTCTTTTCTTCAGAAAATCGTATATGCATGTGCATATATACATGTAAAAATATGAAGATATTAATGTCTATATTAACCTGTCAGTGGTATGGTTCTGCTGTTTTTGACAGATTTATTGATTGTGTCTGCTGCAAGTACTGTTTTTTTACTGGAAATTGACAGTCACAATCAAATGGGAAAAATGAATGCTGTAAAAACTGCAATTTTTCAATGATTCTTGTAATTAATCCTTTTGTATTGACAGTTTCCAGGAGCTATGTTGCCAGGAGTGGTCTTTATCACTGGACAATTAAGCAACTGGCTTGAAAAAATAATGCTGTTTTTGGAAGCTGCCATGTGATGTTCTAAAATAAATGGGTCTGAACTGTTTTCTTACTTTGGTTTTGGCTTTGATTAATATTCCCAGATGTGCTTTATTTTAGGTAATCTTTTCCTGTTCTGACTGTCACCATCTGAGGTAGGGTCTGTAGCCAAATACCAGACCACTTGTGCCTCTTGCCCAGTGCTGCTTTAGGTGTTATACAATGACAGTGTTTAGCACTTGGGTCTTCCTTAGTTCAGTGTGACCATATAATTTTTGAGCCTTGTTTCTCCATGGTAATTTCTGTGGATCTTGTCAGAGTTAAGGTTCTGCAAGATCTCCTGGTGTTTGATTTCACTGTAACCCTTGTTGGCATCTCTCTAACATTAAATGAACTTTTCATTGTTGTAATGAGTCCTGCTTCCTCTCTCCTCTGGGCTGTGATCTCTCTTTTGTGACACTTCATTTAAAATTGTTTTGGTTCTCTTTTCAGTTTATTGCATTGTATGAAAGGGTAGAGCTCATTCATTTTTAGCTGCTCTGTGATGAACAGATACACTGGTTATGTAAGTGGACTTAGAAAATAGGAGGATCTGGGAAGTTTGTCTATAAATATGCTCATAATCAAACTTTTCTAAATGAACCACAGCCATTCTGCAAGTGAAATTTAAAGCAGTTGCTGTTGAATGCATACTGAGAAACAAGTCTTATAATGTTCTTCATTTGTTGAGGTTTCTTTGCATTAATTAAAATTGGGGAAAAACAAAGTATTTTAATGTGACCTTCATTTGGCATTTGTTTTAACTTTTCTTCTATTTTATTTAATTCTTCCACTTCTGTTGTTCAATTAGTGTTTGACCCCTTTAGCAGAGATTTAAATTAAATGACATTTCAATGCCATCCCATATTTAAAATACTGTGTTAGTTGTGGATCATAAAGGATGATCTTCGTTCTTTAGCTAATTTATTCATTTAACAATTTCCCTCCAGAAGTTCCAGCAGAAGGCTCTGAAGCAAACTAAGCAGAAGAAATCCAAGTCGGCTGAATTTCTGATGGGTGAGCCTTGCTTGATGAGTTATTGCTCATAATTTGTGTAAGGATTAATTAACTAATTACAGACAAATGGCTGTGGGCGAAATTTTGCTCTTGCTTGTCAGGGTGCAATTTGTAATTATTTTAATCATTTATTCTTTTCCTTTTTTTTTTTTTTTTTAGAGTTAATTTTAACCTAATTCTGTTTTGGCGACGTTTGAGGACGATACACTTGAGTCTTTCAGCAAAGGAATTACTAGAAGGAATTTTCTGCTTGTCATTGAAATACACTTTGCTATAATGTGCTCTTCTGACCTCCTTGTTTTCTATAGTAAAAGAAGAGAGAGCAGCAACAGAAGGCATTGAAAATCCAGCTTTTAACATCAGCAGCACAGATCTTTCAGCATATCAGCCTTCAGAAAAGAAAGTTATTAGACATGACAAGCCAGATAGCACCCTTGCAGCTCACCAACAAAAACTCGGGCTGCAAGCCCATGCTGAACCAAGAGGTGAGACATCAAACCTGATTAGCCTCAAATGCAGCAACAGCGGTTGTGTTCCCCATCCAACCTGCGCACTCTGCGGCCTGTGCTGGGCGTTGCCATCCTGACATGTCCAAGCAGGCGCTCCTGCGAACTCTGGGTAGGAAATCCAACGTGCTGCCAAAAACCATGGGCTGTCTAAATATTTAGAGACCTGGGCTTTGTCTCCATGCTCAAGTGACTCCTCGTGACAGGGTGCAGGTTGTGCAGGGCTCTCTGGCAGCGGGAGGGAGTGTGGAGAGCCAGTGCTCATGACGGTGATTCCCCCTAATTTGGATTGAGCTGGATTTTGGAGGAGCTGCAGCCAGTCTGAGCACACAGATGCTGCTCCCTTGCTGGCTCTCTTGCATTTAATAGTTTTAAACAGCTTACAGATCCATGATTGATTGTTGTCCTTAGGTCTCCCGTATGCCCTCAGTCAATCGGCATCTTGCCTCTGCTTCATCTTTCATTTTTTTTTTTTCAGCCAGTGTTGCTCAGATGCTTAGAGCAGAACTCTGTTTGCTTGGCTTGTCTGGGGGAGTGATCCTGGCTTTTCAGCTCAGTTTTGATGCAGCACCTAAAAGAATTGCTGCTTTGGGAAGCAATTTCTGTTTTTTATTTTGGTTTATCCGAACTGTAAGGAGCTTCACTTGATGTCAGTTTTCCTTTTGCAGAGGTTTGATCTCTTTTAATCTATTATTTAATTACTCCATTTTGAGTTATTATTAATCCTGGATGTTAGGGAAAATTGTAATCTTAGTAATCCAGTGAGGAAGAAGGTACCAAAGTAACTGGTGTGTCTTTGAACAGTCCTGATCAGCCAGCATTTCCCATCAAACTCACAGGTGATGGTGCTGCTTGCTAGGTCCCCTTGCGTGCCGGCAACCCAGGTATTTAAATGGGTAAGTGCAGGCTGGTGAGCAGACCTTTAGGCAGTTGTTTTTTAAACATTGGACCTTGTGTTAAGATTTTATCCTTGCGGGACTGGAGAGCCCACAGCTCCTAATGGCTTCTTGCAAAATTAGGTTTGGCTTTCCATTTAGCCTTCATGTGACTCTGTGCAGTGCCACATGGAGCAGGAATTCTTCGTCTTTCCTTTGCAGACTGTCAGAACAGTGATTAAGCAGACAAAGGGATTGATTGTTTTTTAATGAAATAGTCTATCTGGCAAAAAATGAAGTCGGGCTCACTGGAGACTATCCATGCTTTCAGTCGCCTCTTCAGAAATTCATGAATAGTTCCCTCAAGAAAACAACACATTTTTTTAAAAGCTTGAAATGCATTTTTAAACATTTTGATTTTTCATCCTAAGTAGCATTTTGTTCAAAAAAACTCTAGCTGAATATAGTCTTTGTGAAAAGAGTAGAAATTGTTCCATTTTGCTTGGAATGCAACGCCTTGAGACAATGCTAAGTGTTTCTGTAATGGGAGAGCAAAGCTTGCTGAGAGTTGGAAAATCTTTCCCAACACTCTGTCTCCCTCCTTGACCTTCTGTTCATCCAGTTAACCAAAAGATTGGTTATTTAGCTCTGCTTCTAAATCAAACAGCTATTAAAAAGTAATCATCCATTTATACCATCATAAAAAAGTGTAGATTGGAAAATATCTCTAGAGATCATCTGGTCTAACCTTGCATCAAATTATTCTTAGTCTAACTTGTGTCACCACTTGTGTTTGGCAGTCACAGGGACCAGTTAAAATTTTCAACGGCCTCTAATAAGCCAACATCTTCAAACCTGAAATCTGGGAAAAAACCTTCAGGTAATTAATGAGCTAATTTTCCCCATTTCCAAGTGTAACAATTCTTCATTAAAGAGGGAACGAGAAAAGCCACCTGCACAGGTAAAAACAGTATCACATTAATGTAGTAATGTATAAATAGTCATATTTTACAGTCCTCAGTCTGAGGACTAGGTCTACAGGTAGTTTATGAAGACATCAGTCTGTTGAGGTCTGGATCCTCCAGAACCCAAGGGATCAAGTTCTTCAAGCCTACCTTCCTTTGATCCAAGTTCATAGACACTTTGCACAGCTAGTGCCATTTCAGCTCATAGCAAAACCAGACACGGTGTTGAACACTATTGCCATCTTCTACCGCAGGGGAAACATTTCCACAGCATTTTCTTCTGCCCCTCTGCTCTTAGGAACCACTATGCACAAGAGATAGCACAGAATTCTCCCCTTTTTCCACCTGGGATGCAAGACTTGCATTCCATGCTCAAAGATATTGCTCTAGGAGGGTGTGCCCACACACCAAGCACAACAGCATAGCTCAAGTAAAAAGATAGTTTTAGGCTCTACGCTGCTCCCTTTCTCTTGTCTCCTCTTTCCCAGATGCTAATAAAATACTCTTCTTTTTTGGAGTTACCTCCCTTCACAGCTGTTGGCTGCTCTTCCAGCTCTCAGCCCCCAGGCTTAAGTTCAGTTGCTCACTCAATGGAGAGTGGCATTTGTCAATTCTAACTCTTGGTGTTAAACTGTGCAACTTAAAACCAGTTATAACCTTGAGCAAAATTATTTAATCGCAGGATTTAGCAGATCACAGGTTGAGAACACTATATAAACATTAGGCTAGGTTTTCAGGCTAAGCACTTGGAGGCAAGGCAGAGAGATGGCATTGCCTTTCCATTATCTTTCCACCTATCACCCATGTTAATGGCAGCAAATAATAGCCACAGGGGTTGCTCTCATTTCCTCCACCTGGCAACAGTGTCACAGTCTGTTCCTCTGTCAGCAATTGCCAGAGGGAAGTGCTCTCTAGAAAAACCTCCACCTACTTTGAGATGTCTTGCACACCTCCATACTACATATACTGAGAAGTAGTGTGAGTAGTCAGCTCCATGTTCAAGACAGCTTGTTCCTGGAGTTTGGCTATTTGTCTGCACAGGGGGCTCCTCTACAGAACACCCATTACCTGGAGATTAAACAGCAAGTGGAAAGGCCTATGGCATTGTAAATTTTCTGCATCTGCCCTCAAAGAACTTAATTCACACATAAGTTTGTACTTTTTAATTTTTTTTTTCTCCCATAATAGAATATCTTCTAGAAAGAAGAGTTTGCGAACTGGTTCTTATTTGCAAGAAGTTTATTAAAACTTTTTGTTATTTTTATTCAGAGACTTTTTTCTCTTTTCAAATTAGATTGGTGGAGGCTTTTCTTGTGACTCAAAGTGCAAGGTTCCTTCATCCTTTGCTTGTGGGAATACTGGGGCAGAGCATGAGACCTTTTCTGCTGTCACCATGCACACCTTTGAGAGAAATAAAAGTTCTGATCCTTAGTCCATTCCTCTTTTCATTAGGCTATTCTGTATCTTTCACTGTTCTATTTTTCATGATGTACAAAATTCCAGATTTTATCATCACCAGTAGTCTATTATTCAGGATTGTTCAGGACTAGGCCATTGAGGAAGTCTTTCCTGTCTTTGCTCTTAATCTTCAGTGAAGTCCTGGTACTGTTGTTAAATGTTATAATTACCCAGGGGAACTGCCTGACCATTTACTCAGATTAATCTTCTGGTTTTCCAGCCAACTAATTGGTTTCTATCCTACTTTCTCTTCTGGATTCTATGCTGACTTTTTGCTGATTGCTCCCATCACCTTCATTTCTTTCACAAATTGTTTGTGAAATTAATTTCATCTAGCAGCAGCATTGTACTTACCAATCTGCAAATTTTTTTATTTCTTAAAATACTCAGTTTCTTTGTGGTTAAATCCAATCAATGTGTCTGCCTTTCTCTGCCCCATCAAACATTGAATTGCAGAGATTTTCATGATGGCAATCCTAATGGAAGGTCTAATAGACAAATTTCCCTGGAAAAATATTTGGGGTTACATCACCCAAATCTTCAAGAGCCTGTGTCCACCAGTTCCTCAGTTGTCAGACACTTGATTTCAATGTGAGCCAATATCAGTTTTATTCTTTTCTTCAGAAGGAAGAAAATTAAACCCAAAATACTTTGCAGAGTGTCCTGAAGTTCAGGCTGGCTTGGTTAAGTTTCTGCCCAGTAAAGAGCTTCCAGCAAACTGTCTTGACAGGAGCACCAGACTTCCAGGGATTATTCCATCTTTGTCTGACAGCAGCAGACAGGGGCAATTGTTCAACTTCAGATGGATGATGTATGTCACAAGCAATCCCTGAACACAGGACAACTGTATTTAGCATGTTACTGTAAAGCAGATGTTGTTGTATTTTAGCATTCAGTACATTTTTTCCTCAACTGCTTTTATCAGAAAAGTCCAAGTGCCTTATATCAGTTTGTGCTTTTTAGTGTTCATCACAGTGATACACAGATTTGGTCTAGCTAGTGCTGAGAAAAGCCCTGTGGGATGGTCCTGTTCACATTGCCACAAGAGAGGTAAAATTCGCAGCCCAGCCACACAGAGAGAATATATGTCAGATCAAATTTGAATGGGATCTTTCTGTGGTGTCAACTGCACATGCAAGCCGCAGAATCCAGGGATATGGGGCTTTTTGAGCAGACTTCCACTACAGGGCCTACCTTGTAGTTGTGGCTGCACAGATATCTTTGGAGACTCTGATACTATGCAGCTTTTTCAAGGAAAATAAAAGAAAAGCTAATTGTGTTCTCCTGTATGCTGTGCCCTTGTAATCGGCTTGAGGCAGTCTGACCCTAAATATTGATGATTTGATTTAAAATTGTCTCCAGATGACAAGAAGCATTCATTTTTTCCCCCTATTATCCCCAATACACAAATCTTTTTTTCAAAACTAGATTATTTCCTAAAATCAAAAGCTCTAATTAATTCTACCATTTTATCTGCAACAGGCACTGTTAACATCTCATATCATGCTCCAATAAATTTGCCCACAGAGATTAACAACATGTGAGAGGAGAAAGAAAAAGAAAATAAAAAAGGATGGAAAGAAAGCTTTTTCAGTTGAAGACCAGGAACTATTTTTCTAATTAGCCCAGGTGCAGAATAGCATTAGCATGTCTGTACTGCTTCTGGGAGCAAATTAGTGTCTGTGTGGATCTCTGCTGCATCACCTCCTAGCCACAGAGCTAGGCTGGATGAGCCTAACACAACGCTGCACGTGTCCTACAGGGAAAATCCTGCTGTAAAGTGGAGCATCTCTGCTCCTTATCAAAAGCTAAAGTAGAGAGAAGCCTTTGCTAAGGAACAGTTGCTGACAAAGGCTGTTCAAATGTGCCAGGACAATATAAAGCCTTCCTTGCTCAAGAATGTAACTGGGCAAGGACGTGACATAGTAATACACAGACAAAAAAGGGCTTTGCGAAGGAGCCATGTGGGATATCAGATTGTTAAAAGTATCAACAACTGCATTGAGTTCAGTCTGTTTATAGGGAGCTAGAGGCTGACACTTTTTGAACAGGGTTGAATATTATTCCAAAGAAGTGGTAGGAACCTATTGGAGAGACAGTAAACACAGGTGAAAAAATAGCTGTAAATTCATGTTTGTGCTGCATGTGAAAGAAATGGGAGCTTGCAACACTGTTGATTTGTGTTGGACAAAGTGATTTGCATAAAAGATGGGACCAGAAATATGAATCAAAACTGTACCCTTTTTTCCTTAAACAATGACAAAGTTTATATCTAATAATTCAAGTTCTATGTATGTGGTTCTATGCTTTCTGATTCCAACAGGGACTTTGAAATGGAAATGCCAAACTTGGTATGCAGGGCATGATGGATCACCATGTATGCATAGGAATAAAAGGGTTGTCATTGAAAGTAATTTTGCGTTGAATTACACAATGTGTAATCCAATTGAAATCAGCAGAACGGCACAAGGTGTAATGTAGTGTGCAAAACGTGATCCATTGCATGCAATTTTAACAGGGATACTGCACCACTCATCTAAGTAATGTGCTAAAATTGAATTTGTGAAAGATAGGGGGAGAAAAATTGTGAAGAATGGATGTATTTTATAATTGGGAAAATACTTTTTCAGAATGTGACTGAATATATATTTTTAAGGCTAATTTATTACACTTGGAAATAGTTTGCTTTGTAACAGTGCTGTCAGATCCTCAAAATTTGGCAAGTTCTCTCACTGGCATAGGGTGGGACGAGTCAAGCTTGTCAGCCTGGGAGAGCTTAGTATCCCTTTTCTCCATTGATGTGTGTCACATTATTTAATATTGTTCCTAAATGAACTCCATCATCATCAGTAAATCTTTCTCTCACGCCCTCAACCAACAGTGTTTCCCCAGGAAAAGTAGCAGGTCTCACACTGGCATCCCTTGGCACAGTGCCCTCTGTTGCCTGCAGGAAAAGAAAAAAGGGGAAAAGAACTGATTTCCATGCTGAACCTTTGATAGAACAGCAGACAAGGTAGCAAGTCTTGCAGGAGTGGAGGGGTGGTAAAAACTTGTGGGTGCCGTGAGTGCGATGCGATGTTTTTCGAGGGTTGGGGCAGGCCCAGCGGGATCTGCACTGCTCAGGCTCAGGAACAGCCCCTTTGCCAGTGTCCTGACAAAGCTGAACAGTGAGTTTATTTAAGGCCTGCAATATGAGCATAAGACACAGTTATCTGATTTCCTCGTTATCTACGGTGTGTGCTGAGGATAAGGAGAATGACATGCAATATCTTCAAAACATTTTTTTAAAAACTGGGAAGTCACCTGGTGTTGGTAGTGTTTAACAAGCTGTTTTCAAGATAAAATCTACTGTCCAGTCACTGGACTAATGCTCTTCAATAGGAAGGTGCCTTTAACACGTAATTTTTCATTGACTACTGCTTGCTATTGATGAAAATTAGCAGCTCTGTGTAAAAATCCCTATCACTCTTCCATATATTTGATACTCTGGAATTAAGTTGCACCCCCAGGAATCTTATTTTAGATCTACATAGAAAATATTTATCTATGGATATAATATAGAAAATAATGTTAGATATGTATATCTCAAATGGACATGAGCTGAGGTAAATGTGACCAGTATCCTGGATCAGTAATAATAATTAAGAACCCAAACTAAAAGTAAAGCTTCTGACTAACACACATTAATACTTTGTTTTTTTCCTTGAAAAAGTGATAATGGAAAGTTAACTTTGTTTTCTGGACTACATATTAATTCACTATGTTCTACAAGACTGTGATTTTATTTTTAGTGTCTTCATAACATTTGGATATCAGTAATTCTAGCAACACAAAATTTTGGAGTAAAAACTCAATTTTTTTTCTCATGAAAGTTTCAAATTTTCCTACATAATTTTCCACTTTTAAATCACTGCCTAGGTGAAGTAAAAACTTATAAATTCACTGGAAACTCATTCAGTTTTTCACTGTGCAGGAACTCCTACTATTTATGTAGTTTTCGTTGATGACTTTGCTTCTGCTTTGTGTGAGATCCTTTTTTGAGGTGAAAGGCTTCTTTCTCCTCTCTTATTCTTTAATCCTTTTGAATTATTTTTTTAGGGTTCTTTATAGATTTTTTTTTAAAGTACACAGTAGAATCAAAAGCTCAAATGAGCAACTTGTAGATATCAAACTTTATCAATGTAGGTACTGAACCGTGCAAACAGGTGGATGGGAGTGCTGGTCATATAACCCATCATGACTTGAGGAAGTATAAGTGAAGCAGTTGGAAATTCTGCAAGTGGGACCCTTGCTTTCCCTTCCTTCTGATCCCAAGTCTTGGTTCTTCCTGGTCAAGTTGAGGGGGTCACTTTTCTTCGAGGATGTTCAAGTCCAACCCCAGGACACTGCTTTGGCTCTCATAAAGAAGTAGGGAAATATGATATCACTGAGCCTTCAGACTGGGCTGCCCAAAGGGCCTTGTCTGCTAAGTAAAATGAAAAGTATCCCCAGGATGGAGATGGAGAATGGAGAATGTATTTCTGTTGAATGGAGAATTTTTTAAAGAGGACCAGACCTAATAGGAATTGCAGCTGAAATCAGTGCTTTAAGTTAGGTATGGGAAAGGAGGACTACTCTTTTCCATTCCCAGCTGCATCACTATGTTTCAAAAGCTTTTTGGGTCAAAATGCTGTCTCAGGCTGGAATTTCATCTTTCCAAAATGCCTCTGTCCTATTTTATCTGATACAGAAGGCTTCTATGAGTTGCCTTAGTAATGCCCAGTAATGCTCTCCCAAGTCATTGGTAGGCGTGTGTTGACCATGCTGCTGTCTGAAAAGGGACTTGTTATTTATCATGGCAAGTTTGTGGAGACCATAATCTGCATACTGTCTTCTAAAGGAAGATGTCTCATGCCAAATTTTTTTTTCTTTTACCCTGACAATCCAACTTCACCCTGGAAACTACCAGTAATTGTTTATTCAAGGTTTTAGTAGTCAGTCATCTGGCTATTGATAATTCATTAATTTTTACTCTGATCAGGAGGCACTTACCAAATCTAACAGTTTTGTCTATTCTTTCATTAAACTAAAAATCTAGATCAGTAATACAACATAAATGGAATTGTTATCCAAATGCCATGCTATGCCTTTCACATGTAACTGATATGGACTACCTGATCTCTTTGTGGAGAAGAGGAAAACATAGAAATTCAGCTTAGTCATGCCTTTCCTGTGTGGTATTCTCAGGACATAGATGGCATAATTGACTACAGACATCTTAGTTTAAAAGCCATCTTTTAAGTTTCATCCAGTCCTAGTAATTCATGTACAGTCCCATGGGCTGCATCCAAGGATTATGCTAATTTTATTAGCAACTCCTCTTGCTTTAATTAAACTGTATAAATTCCCATCTGGTCACTGTTGTACCAACACCTTTCTTTTCATTTTTGTTTTAATGTATAGATAAGTTGTGGATTTGCATTTCAGTTCTGATTTCCTGAATAACCCATCATGTTTTCCACATGAAATAACACAATTTTGAGGGGTTAACTGGACTTCAAATTGAGCTAATGGGGTTGAGGGAACCTCTGAATCAAAGCAGAGACACAAGTTTCCAAAGCTGGCCAGGTCTTTTTGGGAACATGTCGTCAGAGTAACCTGCTGTGTTGAAAATACCAAGCTATATGATTCTGTTCAAAATACCTACAAGTAAGCTCTGTATTAACATTTACTGTGTTTATACAACAAAGCAGAGCGATGTGAATTCCTTAGTGGACTGTTAATTTACATGTTATACACTTTCAAATATTTTCAAAAGCAAATGTGAAATGATTAGTAATCTGTTCACATGCTCACAAAATGTTATTAGCAAAATGCCTTGGGCAGTGTGTTATGTTGACTAAAATTGATAATTTTGTATTTTAAAACTAAAGCAACTCCCACTATCATAATTTTAGGACCTACCCAGAGCTCAGACCTCCTGGTCACACCACTTCTCAAAATGTATGTTGAGTTGAGGGAGAAAAAAGACCAAGAAACCCACAAACAGCAACATCCCCTGCCCTGAGCAATGACCTTAGGTTCGAGTGATTCAGCTCTTCTGAAAGTGTCAAAGAGTGTTTTCTATGGAGTCTTAAAGTTTAAAATGGCTTGTTATCTATAAAATCACTGTGAGGCGGTGATTCTGGTGTTTACCAATTATTCTGTTTATGTAAGTTTTAAACTGTGTATGTTGCTCTGAAGAAATCAAACCTGGTGGTTCTTTTTCCTTCTGCATAACTGTCTGTCACCAGCTGTGTGTGGTTCTGACTGGGCCAAAGCACTGGATAAAATATCTCATACCCCTCCAAGTGCTGAGGTTGTTTTTTTAAAGAGGACCAGAGAGCAAGTTATTTAATGGTATTTGTCAATGTATCTATTTTTTTTTTAATAATGATTTCCATGCCTTGCAGACTCAAATATAACATGACACTTCCTCCTGAATGACAATTATTCTGTCCAGAAGAGTTTCCCAAAAGTCTACTCCTCAAAGTTTCACATCAGACTCACATGGGATATTAAAATTCAATAAAAGCAGTTGTGATAGTAAGATTGTGAAAAAAGACTATGCCATAGCTGAATATTGTTTGTATGGGTGCAAAACATGTTCCAGCAATTTACATTTACAGCTATGAAATAATTGAGTAAAGAAATGCGTCATCATTTTCTTTTTTAGCACGCAGGTGAATTATTTTACCAACATGTGAAGGGGTGTTCATATAACATCATGGTGCTTTGTGCTAGAGAAAAACAATTACAGTGAATAAGGTAGAATGGCTCTGTTATTGCAGTACATAAGACTTTGATTACATACTGCCAAGATTCATACCAGCCTAGTAGTTGTTGACAGATAAAGTAACAAAAATGAAACTCATTTATTTTTTCTTTATTGAGACCTCAAGGTAAAGCAAATTTTCAGTTCTTGTACTTACTACATTGAAGGAACAGAGACTGACAGTCAAAATGTGCCAGTCCAGAAATATAAATTAAACCTAGTTTCATATCGAAGTTTCATTTAGTCTCTGAAAAGGAGCTGCTGCTTGGATTATTTTTGATCCTAAAACAAATACACTGTAGACAACCGTAGTGTATCTTGGGTGAATTAACCCCCTCATACATTTAGCTTTTATGTATTTTCCAGGATATACATCCATCTCTATTCGAGCAATAAAAACATTTGTTATGAACTTAATTATTTTTCTTTTTTTCCTCGTTTAATAACATTTTACAGTGTTTACAAACCTAGTGAATATGTGGATGGTTTTAATAGAATGTTGTACTTTTGCTGAAGAAAAGACATATTTTGAAGAAAAAGCCTGCCCTCTTTCCTTGTGTAAGGAAAATTCTTCTTGCTTTTACCTTGAGTTCTCCTAGGCAGCCAAATGCTGTATTATTTTATGATAATTTCAACAAATTATTTTTTTGTAAATTTGTTTATTTTCTAAAGAGCAGATAAAAGTAGCTGTTAAAATAGACAAGTACTAAAAGAAGTGGGTTTATCCCATCAAAATCTTGGATTAGTTACCTAGTCCAAATGAACATAATTGCTGTTCAGATTAATGAGGCAGTATCCTGGTATCTCCTCTGTAATTAAACACTTCTCTGGTTCAATACAGTATTAAAGATGCACCAGACGTTGAAACCTCAGTGGTGAAATTTAAAACTGTTGAAATTGGAGAGGTCAGCTGTGAAACACAAATTCCTTTGCAGTATGGAAATTTCACTTGTACAGTGTGTTTCAAGAATAATTTGGCTTATATTGGAGATGCTGTATTTAAAAAAAAAGTTCTTATCTGTCTGCCATCTAAATTTTAGAATTTTTTTCATTAGTTCCTGAGAAAAAGTAACATAAAGTGCACTTGTTTCCAGAATTACCTTTTCTGACCTTTCACAAGATGATAATTGCAGTACCAGTAGGCTTAGAGGACTTGTTAAAAAAATTAAGCTTGTAAAGTAGCAAAAAGTGCCCCTTTGCTTGCTGGTGTCGATTTCAAAATTAACATTTTAGTTCATGTGCTTCTAATAATCGCTGACCCTTACTTCATGTGCTTTCCACAGGAAATGAATACAGCAGAAATTACTTTGACCCGTTGATGGGTGAGGAAATAAACCCAAGGCAGTGTGGGATGGAGGTCAGTGAGGAAGGTGAGGCAGAATTAAGTATGTAATTTTGGTGTCAGAATATTCTTTTCCATTCATGAAAATGAGGTGTCAGAGATCACATATGCAGTTCTATTTAAATATTGGAGTTTACAATTTAAATTCTAAGCCTTAACTGCTCTGAACACGACAGACAGTATATACAGACTTTGATCAAGGACAGTGAGTTAATGGGCAGGTAAAAATGAGGCTGTTCTGTATTCACTCTGCTACTGTAGCAAAATGAAGCATGCTCCAAGAGCATTGTCTACGCCATATTCTCTTTAATTAATGAAGTTGGTCCAGAACTGAGTGCTAAGCTGTAACTTTTTCACACTCGTGCTCCCAAAGTCCTCCTTGGAAAACAATTTTATTACAGAGTTGAATGTGTGTTTGCCTAACAGAAGGAAAACCCAGAGTGTGTAAAAGTGCGTGAGGAGGCTTTTTTGGTTTTCTTTTTTGCCAATTTAGCCCAGATATTTAGCTTTGCTCTCTGTGGGCCATAGCAACCAGTGGGAGGGTGTGACTCTGCAGAGCTGGAAGAACAGAAGTTATGCATAAGTATGAGAGAGATTAACCAGGAGATATTGTCTAGCAGAGGAAATTCTCCTTTGCTGTCATGGCTTTTAGATAAAAAAGGGTGGGAACGGGCCTGCCTGAATTTGCATGGACTTAAGTAAGAACATCATCATGGTAATGAAGTGCTTAGCTATGCACTGAGTGCTTTGGCCCGGCTCCTATTGTTAAGCACTAACAAGCTGATAGCACGCGAGAGCCAGCTCTCCTGTGTTACCTTGCTAGCCCTTTCCTTTTCTAAAGCCTATGCTTAATTGCATTGCAGAGACTGTGTAGGTGCTCAGCTGTAGTCAGATCTAAAAAGAAGTTATCTATCTTAAAGAGTCTCAGAGTTGTTCACTTCTGAAAATCATGAGAAACTTTGAGCACATATTGAGGTTTTAAACTTTTGAGACAAAAACTTGTGTGACTGAAAAAAGCAGGCTCTATTGCATGTAACTAACTTGAATTACTGTCTTATGTTAAAAAATAAAAAGGTTGATTAAGGTTGAATTACATCTAATCCTGATAATTTCCTCATTCATTGTGTAGGATAGCAGTATAATAATACCTTGGAAGTCAACTTCTGGCTCAGAGATTTTAGAGGAAAGATTTTTTTTCCTGTTTATCCTGCCTTGGTTCATCTTATGAAAAGGCTTTATGAGTCACAATCTGCTTCATAACCAGAGAATGAAAAGCAGATTAGATTTATGTATCTGTGCATGTATGCCTGAAATCATGTACAGACAGAGTGATGACATAAGGGATATATGGAAATACAGTTCTCATTGGGAGGAAATGTTTTCTTGACTGTGTTGAAGAGGCTGAGTGATAAACATAAATGCTGAGTTTGTATTGTATGGTGGGAGTTTTATATATTTATTTATTTTAGAATTTGGAACAAGCTCTTAGACCATTGACTTCCAGGGTTTGGAGTGGAGAGGTGGTTTTAGTCAGTTGTATGTCATGCTACTCCTGAGATCCATGCATGAAGAGTTGTCTTTTGGTGGTTATCCTTTTTCTCCCTGGCAAAAATGTTACTCAGAGGTTGGGACAATGCTTATTGAAAGTCAAATAGCAACAGTATCAGCCTCAGGTTGGCTGTGTGGACCTCTGTAGAGCAAGAGCAAGATGGTTACCTTGTAGATATTCAAAAGATGCCTGGACATGGTCCCGGGCAACTTGGCTCTGAGCAGGGGGAGCTAGGCTAGATGGACTCTGGAGGTGCCTCCCTATCCTAAGAAGCCTAATTTGTCAATATTTATAAACCAGGCTCGCTGTCTGGCTTCTTTTTCCTTGCAGAAGTGTTAAATTAGTGGAAGTACATTTGTATGTAGTGGGTGGATTTAAAAAAGACAGTCTGAACTAAAGCTTGTTCCTGCACGGTCAGCCCCTGATTGGAAACCATACTGGTTTTCCTCTTCTTTCTGGCTAGCAACTTGTCATGAGCAAGAATCAAAACAAGAAAAAGATGCAGAAATCAAGGAACACTTTCAAGTTACACTCTTAGAACTTTAGAAAGCCAGGCTCAGTGCTCAAAGAGAATATCTGCTGAAAAGAAAGTCTTCAGCCACTAACTATTCTTGAATGGGTTATTCTGTGAAAATGAAGATACTGGTGATTATCTTTTCTGTATTTGATAAATTAGATTTGTTCTGGAAATTTGTATGATTTCATAGTGCCCTGAGAACAAACATCCCACTACGGATTTTCTTGCACCCCTTGCCAAGGGAACATTTCAATGTTGCAGGCTAAAAGAAATGTAAAAGATTCTATACTTTCAGAGGAAGTTTGCAGAAGCCACTATCTTCTTTGGAAGATCATTGTAAATGAAAAACTTGGCTCTGAAATTTCCTGGTAAAAAAAATTTATTCTTTAAGATTCTATTGAGCACTTAAAAAGAGCCACCCGAGCTTGCATGTAGCTGTACTGCAATCCACCTGCCTTGTATGCATTTCTTTGGTCTTCTACCTGCCTGTCTTCAGTGACAACTAAGAGAAGTCAGGGTCTAGGAGATCTGGAGAGAAAATGCTCCCAATTGCTCATTTCTCCCTTTTCTCCCTTGAATATAGAACCTTAAAGTAATTTTTTCTTTTTTTTTTTAAGGTCTCATGGGTAAAGGTGAGTGTGCATATCCTTTGCTGCCTTTTAAAATCTGCAGATATTACTGAAAATTTGAATGACTAACCAGCCACAAATTCAAAATTCATAGAATGTTGTAATGACTACTTATACTACATATTGTGTTAGTATTATGGACTGCAAAGTAAAATTTCTAATGAAGATCCAAAATCACATTAGAATAAATTGGATATTTTGATTTTTATTAGGAGTCAAATAGCATTCATCTGGAAATCTGAATATAAACAGTCATTTTCTGTAAGAAAAATTTATCAACCAGTTCCAGTCCAGATCAACATATAATATTGCCCACTGTTTAAAAGTATATGACTATATTTTTATTTTGAATTGTTTTACATCAAAAAAATTACTCTAATTTTATTCTGAGCTATGAAACTAACACTGAAAAAACTATCTTCAAGTGTCAAAGGACTTCTTAACTTTTGCATTTTTATATATTTTCATTTAAAATAATATTTCCTGAAATACTGCTGGAAGAAACTATAGTTGTTTCACTGTTGTTTTTTTAAGATCCTGTGAAATTTGATGAGCAAATCTTGTACTCTAAACTGATGAAGCTTCTAGATGAAGAAAACAAGATGCTGGACTTCCAAGGTAAATAACAAAGTCAATTGCATAAAGAAAAATAAAACTCTTTTGAGTCTGCATGTGGGGAGGAGAGAGAGTAATCCATCCCCTTGAACTCAGAAGTCAAAGGGATGATGGTTTTAATGCAATTCTGTAAGGTCTTTTTCTCCAAATGTTTTTGTTTTGTGTCGTGTTTATGTGGTTTTAACTGTAACTTAAGTGGCATGCTTTCTCGAGATTGCTTCACTGCATGTTGAATTCCACACTTTAGAAGCAAGACTGGAAATATTGCTTATGTGCTCAAATCTAGAAATTAAAATCCTTATTTAAGCTGATAAATGGATGGACAATTTCTTTGATACATGGGTCACGTGACACTGTTTCAGGTTTTCTGTACAAGGATTTTCACTAACAGAAGAGTAAGAGTTTTCTGTAGCTTTGTTAGAAAATACAAATTGACGTTCCATCTACAGTAAAAATGATGAAGTATATGAGATTTTTTCACCTCAGGTGAACAGCCTGACTTTGGTTTCACTTATTTTTACAGACATTACTTAAAACCTGGTTGATTCACAAAACCTTTACCATCACAGCCTTTATACAAGGCCTATGTCTGCTGCTCTCCTCTTATCCTAGGAGAAGTGACATTTGTACAAGCCCAGCTTAGAGCTGCCCTTGTATTTTTTGCCTATCCACCCTCTCCTTTATCAGCAAAATTATTTTGTGTGCTTAGTATGAGGCTTTCTGTTGTATTTCAGCAGCACATGGGCTGACTCTGTCAGAGTCGGAGCAGGCGGTTGCCTGTGGCACTGGAGCTCCAGGAGCTGCAAGTGGTTTTATGACTATTTAGTTTATAAGCAAATTTGTTCTAGAAGAGGCAAATGAAAACATTTGCAAAATCTCTTGAACTGGCACTGGTCGTATCAGTTACACCTTTAAAACCTATTTTATCTCATTTTAAATGCAAGAGGGGAAAAAAGTGCAACAAAAAGCGCAACTTGTGCAATTCACACAAGTAGTTTGAGCAAAGATCTTTAACAAGTTGTTAGCAAGATCTCAATTTTTCCATGTCAGTTCTGGGGCAAGCATCAGCATGTGTGTCTCACGCTCCATGTGCACCTCAGAGCTCCCTGTGTAGGCACGAGGGCAGCAAACAGGGGATGCCCTGCAGGTCACTGCTGCTGTGTGCCCCAAGCTGTGCCTCAGTGCTTTTATTTCTTAGAAGTGCCATGATGGGTATCAGACCTGGTCCTGTGGGTCAAGCTGCACACCGTTCTAGCTGAATTTATTACTTTTCTTTGCTTGGGTGAAGCAAATCCAGAAGAGAGAGATTTTCCTGGGCAGGTGAAGCTTGTGCAGTTTCCACCTCTGTGCCATCTATATCAGGCTGTATTTATTTCTGCCTGTGTTTTTCCCTCCCTATATTTGAACTAGTTGGTCACTTCCAACCCTTTTATTTTTTTAACAGGAGCAACTCTCACAGGTATGACTTCCCTACCAGTTTTATGGAAGTGGGCAGTTGAGCAGAGCAGACAAGCATTATTAATGTCTCCACCGAGGGAAAATCTAATATGGGAGTTTGACCCTTATTAGGCATCAGAAAAACCATAAAAAACTAGGATTCATTTGGTTCCACTCTTACAGAACTGCTTCGTTTCTTCATTTGGCCACTGAGCTGAAAAATCACGTAGTCATACAGTCCTAATTAATAGAGGATCCCCAAAGGAAAGGAAAGAACATGGCTCAGAGTTTATATAATTGTATATTTAAAGCATTTTGTCGCTTAACCTGTTGGTCACTCTTGTGGTATGCGTTATTTCATATTATAAGGCAACTTAAAAGGCAACGTTGGTTGTTTGTTTTTAAAGATACAGACTATGTATTTTTACCTTGCATTTTGTCAAGATAAGATTGTGATTCCATGAACATGTGAGTGCAATAAAAAGTAATTTCTATTATATTGCTCTTTGGCAAGGACCAAAAAATCGAAGTGCCAAGTTTTGCAGAATTTTAGTTGCCTGAAATTGGTGCATGAGCCTTCATCACTGAACTATTTTAGATACAATTTGTGCATGGTTTTCTAGACCAGGTAGGCAAAATTATTTTTCCATATGAAGTTGGAGCTTTATACATCAAACCCATCCTGAGGTTTAGTCTGCTGCAGCAAGTTTTTATTTAGTTTATCAGTTCATTAATGAATTTTCAGCCATTTTATCCTTGTGTACAAAGTAGTAGAAATTTTAATACTGGCTACTTTTGTACAGTGAGGATTTGTTTGCTTTTCTTTTGGTCAAGTATTGCTCTGGGCCATCACCTCAGTCCTCCAACCTCTGCGTCAGCTCAAGCAAGGACCAATCTGATGCTGACCAAGTCTGAGAAGTTTCTTCGCAAAGCCACTGTGGCAGGAATAGATCAGCTGATCTAATCCTTGTTTCCAACTGAAGCCAATGAACAACTGTGCTTAAATGAGCATATCTATCTTTTAATAAAATATTTTTCAAATCTAAATTGTAATTTATTGCTCTATTTTTCAGAGTTGCTTCCCTTGAAAAGTCTTTTGAAAATGCTCTCTTCTTTTGTGCTTTTTTGACAAAACTTGTGCTAGTGAGTCTAATGTCTTCCACCAAAATTGAGTCCACTTGATATGATTCCTCACAAAAATAAACACAAAAAAGTACATTTTCATTAATTGCTTCAGGTTTATCTTTTTGAACCAAATAGTTTTATTCCATTTTTGATTATTGCTCTATCCTGAGACAGGAATCTACTGACTTCCCAGGATGTAAACTTGCAGTGCTCCTGTAAAAACAGTAAAGCAGCTGATTTATACAAGCTGAGCATATGGCCCATTGCGTACAACACAGCATCAAGGGGAACAAACCATGCTCCATCTTCTGCTTTTGGCAAGGTTCTTTTTCCTGTGCTTCCTGGGGTTTCTCTCTCCTAGCCAAACCCTTAATGTTACAGTAAATTTAAATGTAAATATTGTTTTGTTTTTGCAGTTAATAGTTGTAGGTCGAATCACTTTTCATTAGGTTTGTAAAGTGCTACATGAAGAAGTGTACCCTAAGGTAATGGTTTGAGTTGTTTATATCTACTGTACATTTCCCTCAATGTGATTTTGAATTGTATCCTGTTGTAATTAAATGGAAAACCCACCCTACTTCCTGTGTGTTGGTGGCACCGAGGTGATTTAAGTACTCGGGAGGCTCAACAATTAAAGTCATTAAACAACGAGCAGTGAGCAAAACTGGAAATGTTAATAGCCTTAGTTTTATCTTTCCTTTTCTGGTCTTCATTAGGGAATGAAAGACTTCAAAGGAGAGTGAGGAATAAACCTCTCTTTTAACTGCTTTCATGTTGTAGGATGGACAAAGAGAAGCAAATAACTAGATATGGCAATTTCTTTAAGAGATAGGCACAGAGAACTATAAAAGCTTAAACATAGAAATATGAAGCAAGACGGATAGATGTGGGCAATCTGATATCTGTTATTCTTTAGTCATCCTTATGTGGAGACATGAGCAAAAATACTTGTCATTATTTATGATCCAAGCTAGTACTAGTACTGTAGCAGATATCAATGAGAAGATCTAATTTCTTTTTAACATAGCATGATCAATTGAAATGAAAAAAGACAAAGTTTCTGTTTAAGGCTGACTTTATTAATGGAATTTATTTTTATTTATGTGGTGTATGTACCCTTTGGTTCTGCATATGTCACTGCAGTGAAATCAGGGGAATGATATGGGTGAGAGCAGAATGGACCAAATTTATTAGGCAGGAGCTGTACACATACACCTGGAGGAAGGAATCCAATCATTTGCGGTGAGTTGAAAGGAAGATGAAGTGCTTGATATGGCTTCACCTAAAAATCTCATTCAGTTGCAGTTTTTACTCCTCTTCCTCGGGAAGCAATGCCAAAGTTGTTCTAAATCTCAGTCCCTTCAAGATTAACAGGCGAGCAAAGAGCCAGTGGAAATGTAGATCATACCTTTTAAAAAAATACCTAAGGAACAAGCTGCATCTGCTAAATTTGTACCTGAATTCAGATGCTGCACTTGGGGACAGTATTCCTGGTACTGGCACTTGACACCTGTCAGTTGTGTTACTGATGCTGTTTCATACTTAAAGTGTTGGTGAGCCAAACATATTAACTGAGAAGGTAGTCATTCAGTGAATGAACTACCATTTGCTGAGAGATAATCTGCCACTTTTGTTTCAAGCAGCCTGTGTCACCAGTGAAGATTTTCCGGATGCTGTAATGCCTGTCAGCTCCAGTAAGGCATGTGACCTTCACAGGGAGCTTGAAGATGAAGAGATTCCTTCATATATCGAACAGTTTGAGAAAGATGTTCAGGATGACATAATTCTGCTTGGCAGCTTTTCACTGGAACAGGTCAGAGCTAAGAACTATAAGACAATTTTATCACTTGCTTCATAACATGATGCTGGCTTGTTAACCTTGTACACCCCAATTCTATTTTTCTGCCTGGTGACACGTATATTGAAAGAGGAAAGGATAACCATTGTCGTTGGCATGCTTTATGTGACTGGCACTTTGCTAAGCTAACAGCAGGACCTTTATCTTTGTCTCCATTTCAATGTGAATAAAAATAGATTGCCTTCATGGCTTCTTTCCTAAGTAGTGGAGGATCTCTGACTGCTGTGTAGTAATATTGCAATTGAGTTTCAATCAAGAGACTAAGTCTAGGACATCTCTCTCTGCCACATTTAACAGAGGCTTATTCATCAGTGAGCAAGTTCGGGTTGGAGCCCAGGGAGGATTTATGTAGCAATGTTCATTGTACAGGGATAAGATTATTTCTCCATATAAATCTGTTATGTTTGTCAGGGTGGCAAAGCTTTCTAAGGTTTTCTTTTTGTCATTTATAGCATAAAGATACAGGTTCTGGTTCATGTTAACAAAGGCACAAGTTTGCAGGACTGAAATGACACTTGTGGGCATCAAATGACCATTTGTCGCTTTGAAAAATCTCATGCTAAGACTAGAGAACAGGAAGAGAGATAAATTAATGAATCTATCATTTTTAATTAGCAACATGAGAACAGTGCACTGGCTCTGATGGGCTTAAAATAGGTTATCCAGTGACTGATGGTGATCTAAGCTTTCTTTTATTTTCAGGGGAAGTTTTTAGATTTTTTTTTTCCCCACTGCAGGACTAAACCTTATCATTGCCTTCTGTGTGATGGTGAGGGACACAATTCTCTTCCTTACTGCTTTCCTCTGAATTCTGTAGCTATATTTCATTCCTTGTGACTTTTTTATAGCTGTATGCATCATGCATGGAAGGTGGTATGGGTAATACTGTTCAGAGAATGTGAAATGGAAGGGAACTATGAGGGAAAAGGACTCAGATGGTACTAAGAACCTCATCTGCCTCAAGGGACTGGCAGAGAATGAACTGGGGAATGGATGAACAGAAAGTGCTGTGCCTTTCCAGAAGGTTATAATGTGTTGAGAGTTTGCACTTTAACCATGTTTGGGCTATTCAGATGCCACCAACATTTCATGAGGCTCTGTGACACCTAAAGGAGTACAATAAATGTCTCGAGACTTTGTTTACCCTCCCTCTAAACATAGTCACATGGCTGATCATGTTACTTGGAATCTTTTTGAAGGAGCTCAGCAGTTTGTTTCCTAGACAGAAGCAATCTGGTCACCCCAAAACTACATTCTGATTTTTAACTGACAACTATATATGTGAATTCACATGTAATATATTACAACAGTGATTTTTTTTCCTTATATTAATCCAAAAGAAAGGAAATCCTCATTTAATGTGATTGATTGATTGAGATGGTCTATCATGAGTTTTCAGAGAGGCACTCATTCTGTACTTTGCAACAAAGTGCTTGTGTTTTCTGTCCATTCCTCTCACACATCTCTAAGTTCAGATTTTTGTGCTCTGCTAAGGAATTTAGTCTCACTGTCATGGTATTAGCTGTCACACCTCTGTTCTGCAAGACAGAGAGTAAGAAGAGGACCCCTGCAAGATCTATGCTGTCTTCTAGATTTGTGATCTGTACATCCACCCCTTCCTTGAAAACTGACAGAAATGGTGTATTTAGTCCCTTTGAACAAAAAATAGAAGATCTAACATTGGAAGTGGATGCTGCAAACATCAAGTCATTATATTTGGTTTGTTTGGACAGATTCTGGTAGTGGTGGGGGCAGCTACAGGGGTGTCTTCTGTGAGAAGTTGCCAGAAGCTTACCCCAGTGCAGTTCCCTGGTGGCTTCAAGATGAACCAAACACAAAAAAAAAAAAAAAAAAGGCAAGCTATTTCACAGCTGCAATTGTGGCCAGAGAAAAGCAGAGTGAAATTATGTGAGAGGAGCAGCCCTGCAGACACCAGCCAAAGTCAGTGAAGAAGGAGGTGAGCAGGCGTTCCCAATTGCTCAACAGAGGCTCCCCTGCTGCCCCTGGTGCAGACCATGGGGAAGCAGCTGTGCCCCTGCAGCCCATGGAGGACCATGGGGATGCAGAGATCTACCTGCAGCCCATGGAGGAGCCCACAGCAGAGCGTACCTGAGAGGAGACTGTGGTCCTGGGGGAGGCCCATGCTGGGACACGGTCCTGGTGGGACCTGCAGACCCATAGAGAGGAACCTATGCTGGAGCAGGTTTTGTGGTAGGATTTGTGATCATGTGGGGGCTCACACTGGAGCAGCTTGTCCTTGAAGGACCACATTGTGTGAAAGAGTGACACTGGAGCAGTTTATGAAGAACTGTTGCCATGGGATGGACTCTGCTGATTAAGTTCATGGAGAACTGTCTCCCATGGGAGGGACCCCAAGCTGGAGCAGGGGAAGGACTCCTACCTGAGAGCCAGAACAACCTGGCTCTCAGTCAGTGATGATCTGACACCTAAAGGTGTCAGTAACCCCCATTCCCAGTCTCTGTCCCTGGGGTGGTGTAGCGGGGAAGGTAGAGCTGGGAAGGAGGGGAGGCTGGAAGCTACAGGTATTGTTAGACTGCTGCCATGGTCCTCAGAATCTGTTGCTGCCGACTTTGGGACGACTCCAGCTTTTGTTGCTTGAATATATGTTCATTGGTTTATAAAAGTCTCTAATTTTGTGCATGGTATTTACTTCTTATTCAGGAGAAAAAAAATCTTCCCTTCTCTCTGCAGGATTAGTGAGTAGCAGATGTACTTTAGCCAGCATAATTTATGATTAGTTAATTTAATCTGCCATAATGACATAAAGTGAGCCTGAAACAAGCTTCTATCAATTTTGCCATTAGAGGTAGCATAATATTTTCAAATGTCTACAAACTGAGTAATTAACCCTTGGGCTGAGTAAAGGAGTCCAACAGACATCTCCCTCACATTCCTTTGTTTTGACAAAATGAAAAAAACCCATGGGAGCTCAAGGGTTAAAATACCAGGTGAGAGTTTACAGTATGTGAGACTGGTTTTATAAATGAGGTTCAGTGACACACTTGAGCTGCTGCTGTTTCTTTTTAGGCTGCCAAAAATTCTCTCCAATGAGGCACCAGATTTACGCTGTAGTGTTGCTGGAAGCATTGGTGTGAAAAGGATAGCTAAGTACCAACTAAATATCCCTTAGTTCCTTGTTTTTCCTTGCCTTGTAGCGTTACAAAAAAAGGGTGACTTTTGTTTAAACAGCAGCTCAGTGTGTGAGATGACCATGATTCAAAGCTTTTGAAAGGGCAGATACATTTTTCAAAATAGTATTTTTTGGAAAAGGAGTTTATGTTAGATTTTAGTTCTGGATCTTTAAGCTGTATTGTTTCTTACTTCATGTCCTGTTTTATATATGAAAAGATGGAGAGCTGAGGTTGGCAAGAAATGCATAAGGAGGGATCTGGTAGATTCTTGTAAAGACAGCAAAATACATTAAAGAATATTAAATTTGGAAAGCAGTGCTGTTTTGTGTGACCTGCCATGTAGACACAAGGATTTCAAGGGCCCCAATGACATTTGCTTTCAATAAAGAAAAATAAACTCTGTTGCAAGAAAATCAAAACTTGGGACTGTGTTGTGGTAGAAACTGAGGAGGTACAACCAAGGCTGGATATTCAGAGCACCACAGAAAACCATTTGTCATGAGACAATGCAGGAACACATGCTTATGGGGGGAGCTTGATCTTACAGGGCAGAGAAATATGCAAGGAAGTACCTGAAATAATGCTGACTTACTGTGTTTGCTTAAAGATGGGGTGCTCTCAAAACATGACAGACTGCTGAAGATGAAGCAAACAGTGGTGATTGTAGTGAGATTGCACTTGATGGGCTTTTGGCAACATAATCTTGCTATACACTCGTTTAAATTCCATGGAAAAATGCCAACACTAGAATTTTTAGCTGTTTCTGAACTGTGGCAATAAAAGTGACTTCTCAGTTATATGTAGGTTCTCAGAAAAAACTTAATAATGGGGTGACTGAAAGTATCAATGCTGCCCTGCAAGCCAGGGACATATTTCGTGTTTGCCCACCCTCCTCCTGCAACTTGTTTAGTATTTTTTACCAGGGGTAATTTGTTCACAGCCTCCATCTCCCTCTACCAGTTTCAGAGGCTACATTTACCCCTCTATGCAGGGCATAGCACCTTGCAGGACTTCATCATCACTATATAATCAGTTTTGATCCATGAGCTCAATGTGAATTACTCAAGATCCTTTGAATGTAAAGTGCAAGTTTTGCTCAGTTTTAGCAGTTGAGTTATAGTAGTAAGAAATGAACTATTTGTTGCAGGTGGATAGTAATAAAATGTTGTCTTTCATCAAAATATTTACCTTTTGGTTAAACAAAAGTTAATGCCTCAGGGTATTAGATCTAATACTCTTAGAGGGTCATTATGATCACTGCTCTGATTCCTTGACAAGTCACAGAGATCAATTTATATGATGATGGAGAGATCAGTTTTGCTTTCATAAATAGTGGATAGAACATGGGTAAAATTTGATACCATATAATATGGTAAATTTATTCTCCAATCATGAATTTAACCAGCGGGAATAGACCTCAGTGATACAGAACACCAGTGCACATTTACTTGTATGTTTTACCTCATTGGATAACAGTGTCATAGAGTCATATCACAGAATGGTTTGGATTGGAAGGGATCTGTAATGTTTATATCCTGATGGTATCTGCAGACTGCTCCTCATCAAAACTTTAGCCTTCCATTCCATTCTGAGTATAACCCTTGTGGGAGTATACACACCTAAGAGCAATGCAGAGCTGAAGGTGGCTTTTCCTCAGAAGAAACTTCTTGAAACTTACCAAGACTTTAAATGAGGGTCATGTGCAAATGAATTGAAGTGGGGATTTTTTCCTTCTTTTTCTTCTTTTTCTTTTTTCTTTCTTCTTTTTTCTTTTTTTCTTTTTTTCCTTTTTTCTTTTTTCTTTTTTCCTTTTTCTCTTTCTCTTTTTTCTTCTTTCTCTTTCTCTTTCTCTTTCTCTTTCTCTTTCTCTTTCTCTTTCTCTTTCTCTTTCTCTTTCTCTTTCTCTCTCCTTCTCCTTCTCCTTCTCCTTCTCCTTCTCCTTGTTTTTCTGTTTTTCTGTTTTTCTGATTGTGTTTCTGTTTCTTTCTTTTTCTTTTAGGAATTACAGGTCAAGGATACAAAAGCTGACAATGTTTAGTTTTCACTGTATTTTAAAAGTGAGTGACTTCATTTTAGGCAAGCCACCTATATTCTACACTCATTATTTGACTGTCAAAACATTTCTACAGTCAGTATAATAGTTTCCATTTTGTTTGCATGATATAGTAGGAATTATGGCTATCTTCTTTAGCACATAATTTTCTTTTGAAATCCATCATTAGGCTGAGCTCATTGACTTTATTATGGTTCTACCAGGTAGCCTACTCTGGGACTTGTGGAAAAAAAAATTAGAGAAACCTATGTTTGGGGGCAAAAAGCAAAATATGGACTTCCCAATGATTGGGATATTTGGCTTCTGTCCCTTGGACTTCTGGTTTCCTTCTAGTGAGAGTCCATGGCCCTCAGATGAGAAGACCCATACTCTGATGTAGAAGCCAAATATAGCCAGGGGACTTCTCCACCCTGTAGGTTGCTAATCTGAGATTTCTGAATATCTTTATTCTATTAGGCTTGCTCCTGTGTCCTCAGTTGGAAGCCTGGGAACCTTTCAAATTTCTAAGGGTCCTACCTTATTGCTTCTTCACACTCATTGATTGCTTTTTTAAAGGAGCAGAGGGGATTGAAGAGAGAGCATGGAAATTAACAAAAGCATAAGCAAAATAGTGGAAAAGATGTTCTATATGTTTGTAAATAGTCTGTTGCTGTGCTCTCACAATATCTCCAGTACAGTTACAGCTGCTTTTTAAGATTGTGACACTTTTTGGATTGCTTCGTCCAGGGATTATTCGAGTTTCATTTAAGTAAGTATTTAAATGGAAGTAATGAAAATCTTTCATATTTCCTATGTTTTTCACTAAAAATGAATTCACTTAGTTTTTACTGTGTTTTTTTACACTTTAAGATCAGAAGGGCAATTAAAGGATTGAAGTAATTCTTGATAATCTATTGAGCTGGAACAATGATTCCTACAGCTGCTGTAAATGATGATATGGCATTTGCTGCTGCTTAAGGTAATCTGACTGGTCAGCTCTCTGGCTCATTATCCTACTATAAAATCCGGTAAGGAAGTCCATTTCTATGGTTCAATAAACAGAGGCAATTGGAAAGATTCTTCAAAGAGCATTAGTGATTGCCAAGTCCTGATGAAGTTTAAGAGACTTCATCAAGTACTGACCACCTGTTAAAAGAAGCAGAACTCAGATGAGGGTTATAAATATAGAGGCACAAACCTGCAAAAAATAAGTACAATAAAACCAAATTTTTAATTGCTTATGTATTCTCCAGAATGATTTTTTTCTCTAAGGTTGTTTTATTTGTATTTTTAATACATTTGGAGCCAAAGTGCTGTCACAGGTGTAGCTAAGTCTACATTTGATTAGCTTTTATCACAGGGGTTCTCCTTAGCACCATTAATAGACTACATGAATTTTGACCAGCAGATAAATGAATTGCTCTATATGCTGGAAAGTTTTGCTTCTGCAGTCTTACAGTAGAGCTGCATTTGTTGAGTGGAACCTGTACTGTATGGCACATCTGACCTATACTTCATAGAACAGATTAATTCAAGTGGAGAAGAACCAGGCCTCTGGAACCTGCCTGGTCCAAGCTCCTGCTCCTGAGATGTGTTGGGTTTTTCATGTGCAACCTGACTTTTTAAGGACTTTGGAGTTCACATCAGTTTATTAGTGGGGAATATAACCAGGTAATCTATAAGCTGAGAGATGTTAAAATACTGTGAAACAGAGTCCAGTTGCATGCCTGCTTATTTATTTAGTACAAAGCTGGAAAATCACCACTGTTTTCAGCCTGCTGGCAACCTGTTAGCGCAGTTGGTTTCTCTCATTACTGTGCCAGACCCTTAGACAAGATGCAGTTTTCAGGACTAGCTTGTTATGATGAGAATATATAATAAAGTTAACGTGTTCACTCAAAGATACATCAGCACAATATGATGTTATTATACAGTTGCTCATATCAGCATTCAAATTAGAGAAGAATTTCAGCTGAATATGAAACAATTTTCTTTCAGCAGAGACTTGGAGCAGGATGTGTGCTTGCAGGGGGAGGTCTGTTCTTTACAGAGAAAAATCATTAGGCATGGCAACTCATCATTGCCACTGTTGTATTTAAGACAATCCTACAGTAAACTGTACTAAAAGTGTTTTTTTCCATCTCTGTAATTTTCATATACTAATTGTAAGTGAATGTCTCTCAATTATGAGGTGTTCAAATGTGTCTGCATACTTGAAACAGAAGATGATGTGAAAGGGAGTACAAATGAAAATTACTGGATAAAGTCCATACTTTTTGATTACAATTATAATGGAGGCAGATTTGTGAGGCAACGCTTTAACGACAGTCAGGAAAAAAAATGGGGACTCAGAAAGGTGAAAGAAATTGTAACCTCAGATCTGAACAGGATTTTTTGTGCAGCTGTAACAAGCAAATTTGTTGCCGTGACTCAAGTTTTCCCTATCTGCAAAACAGACCTAAAATTAGATACCTGCTTTGTGGAAGAGTAAGATTAAAGGAGTAAAGTTTCATGAGAGACTTTGAAAAGGCTTCACAAATAATAAAAACATTCTGTGCTGAAATTGACAAACATTTTTAAATTCAAGAAGAATGGGGGAAAACCACAAAAAATATTCAGTGTTTCCGATTGGTATTTCCTTTCAGTTTCCCTTCAGTTTTGTCCCAATTTGCTGTCAGTATCCAGAAAGTAGAAAAAGGTTGTAAAATGCTGAAGTTCATTATGTGGTTTATGAACACTTTTTCATTGTTAATGTTAACTATTCATTTTAGATCTACAGACTGGCATAGTTCGTGTTGGTTTTCACTGGCACCACTCATGCTACATAGCTTTATACTGGAGGGAATGTATTCCCTAATAAAATGTGGTTAGTGTCTTCAACCATATCTCACTATCATATTTTGTTATATATTACTGTTTAGGCTAAAAGTGTCTGAACCTTCTTAGCTGGTGATATCTAGGCTAATCTGTAGGCATCTGAACTTGTGGACTTTTGATAGGCTAAGATGTTTCTGCTTAAAGTCTCTTAATCTGTGGTAAAAGGCATTTCAGCATTACATATTTTCAGTGCTTGGCTACAGTAGTCAGACGTTCTCATAAATGGTCTTGTATTCACTTACAACACTCTAGATTTTGATGAGGACACCAAAGATTTATGATCTTGAAGCTGCATCTTCTCAAGTGTGAAGTAGGAAGCATCTGAAGGAGCGCTTGGTGGTTCTGAAGAAACTACAGATGTTCTCTGTGAATAGCAAGACAGAAATTAGAAGAATGGCTACTCTGTTTTGAGGCTGTAGAGGCAAAATTTTTGTTGGGTAGCTCTGCAGCAGTCATTCCTCCAGAGTTTTCTTAATGTATCTTTAAGCAAAGTGATTTATGTTCTTTTAACTTGTGAGTCCTGTCATCTTGGATGAAAATCCTGAATGAAAACATCTCTGAATTTTGAGGAAAATCAGGTCTTTGTTTATCACACCTGCTTCACAGCTGGATCTAGTTTCCATATCTGTTCAAAATTAGTATCTTTGACATGTATTCTTATAAAAGCATTCACCTTGATAGCAGAACACTGTGTTCCTTTGTTGACTGATAGCTCAGTCTTTGCTGTATTGTTGGAGATAATGCACTGCTTTACAGATTTATCAAAATGATCAGCCTATAATGTTGTCAGTAAATGTATCTGTATCTGGCTCAGTGTATAAGGCTGTAGCACAACTAAAATGAATCTCACTTTATGTTCTGCACTCAATTGTCTAAGTTTTTAATTTGATTCTCCTGAACAGTAAATTAATTTTCTATTTAAAAGGAAAGTCAGAAGGGATTTGCTTTGATGTTTTTTCTCTTTGTCTTTGAAAAACATCTCAGAGTTTGTACTGCATTTTTGTCAGAGTCCACCATCAATAATAATAATTATCAATAATCATCAACAATGCTACCATGTATTCAGGGTTTGGCACAACTTTACTTTCTGGTTTGTGGCCATCTCCTTGACAAGGTTACACAAATTCCAACAGGCAATTTTCAGAGCAGGTCTTATCCAGTTCCTTTAGTCTCTGCTCCCAATGAAGGGCAGTCATTTAACTTACCTCTCCATGCCTCCTTTGCCTGTGATGTCTCTACAGTTAACATGGAGCAGATAAGCCTCTCAGAAGTTTGCCTGAAAAGAATGTTAGCATTTCTTGCAATATTTTTTTTTGTGAATCTCAAATGTTTCTTCACTTTTTAACTTATTTTGTGGTGTACAGTGCATTGGATATTGAAGTCACTGGGAATGAATCTCCACAGAGCAGTCAGACTGTGAAGGAGGAGAATTAGGTGGCACCAGTGGGACTAGAGATCTGCGTTGTGTTTCTAGTCCTGCCAACATTTTGCTCAGTGAACTCTCTCTTCTCCCATCCATAAATATAGAATGGGCAGGATTTCCATCTCTGAGAAACATTTTAGGATGAAGATGGAAATTCTAAGTAAAATATTTTAATTTGGCACCTGTTTAAACCTAAAAGAGACAGAACTATCAGCCCTGTGACAAAGTGGTGCTGTGATTGAGCCCTTCTGCCATCAAACAATCCCCCCTTTTCCCAGTACCTCCCAGACCAGCGTTTCGCAGATTTTAGCTGCTTATTTTCTGAAGGGGCCTGCAATGACTGTACAGACTTGAAGCTAAGCCACATTTCATGCCTTGTGGTTGAGAATGCCTGTTGTCAACAATGGGTCGTTGTCACAATCCGGACAATGCTGGTGTCATGATGAGAAACAAGCGCCTCACTATGTGTGCCATGGTATATGCCATTGAGAAAAAGCACTTGGTTTACTCCAGTAAAGCTCTGATTCAAGGGATATTGCAGAAATGGCTATTCCACATTAAAAATTATATATATATATGGGCTGTTCTGTTTTTGAAAACTTACACATTTTTTCCTCTATTAAATTGCTTCCTGGTGATGGAAATGTCTGGGTTTTTTTTTTCTACTGCATCTACTTTCCTTTAGCTTGCACACCCCTGAGGTAATTAGTGTAGGTTAAAATTTACATAACTGACTTTGGGGTTTTGCAAATAGGAAAGATGGAAATTTATTCAAGGTGGTGAATAATTCATTTTAAAGCAAGTTTCCTGTTTTTTTAATCATGTAGAAGATGTATTACAGACTCATAGAGGTTTTCTGAATAGGACCTAAAGCACTGAATTTTTGATATATTTTTTTTCTTAGTATAGGTAAAGAAATATTAACCATGACTCATTGCACTTTTCCTGTTCAATAAGATTTGAATAAACTTAACAAATTTATTAGGTAGATGATAGAGCTTTTTAAAAATTATCATGACACACTGTGACAAATATTTTACTAGGATCCAGAAGAAATAGTTTTAAATCATATTCCCATTGCCACTTCAGAGGCAGAGATGGAAAACAGTACAGTTCATACAGAGAAGCCTAATTCATATTTTCTTTTGAATATTCATTATTTAATTAAGATTAGGAAGATAAACAAGGGGATTGGACAGCTGTGGGAGTCTGGTAATAAAATCAATTTTTTTTAAAGAAAACTTCTTTACTACTGGCTCAGTGTAAACCTGGAGTGGTAATGTCTGAATGTTGTTACAAGGTTATGGCTGCTTGATATTTTACATGAAGCAAGTTTACTATTTTATTTTATATCTTAATCTAAGTGCTCACCTCAAAAGTAGCTTTTAAAGACATCACCAAGAGCTGTGTCCAGGGGAAAAAATGTGAATCAAACACTATTTCAGCTTTCTGAACTTAAGCTTTAACTGCCTCTGCCCAAAACTTGAAACCTCCTGATGTGTTGCCAGTTGGACTGCGGGGAGGGTCACAAGGTGGCTCTGACAGCCCTGACCAGACAGCTACCAGCCCCGCTGGAGCAGAACTCCAGAGCAGAGCCAGCTCCCAGCCCATCCTGGGGAAGTGGTGTAGGTGGTGATTTACCAGCCTTGGGAAAGAAAATCAGCGCCAGTAGGAATGGGAGAGAAATGGGATCCTGCTCTAGAGTGTCCTAGTGATTTTTAATCAAAAGCTCTCCAGGAGCAGGAGGGCCTGGTTCTCACCGGTGGAAGGGCAGTGGTGAAGGAAACATTGCCCAAGACAATTGTGCCATTGTGACATGGAAAACTAGAAGGTCTCATTTTGAGCTAGTTCAGTCATGCCACCTTTGTAATTGTTTATGTGTGATGCTTGACCTGGAGGATTTATTGCATCTATATTGTCTGAGGATAGCTGCTGGGACTGCCAACAGATTGCACTGTTCCTTAGGGCAACCATGTTGTTTCTGCTTTAATTTTACAGTTAAAAAAGTTACATTAAAAGCTATGTGCACAGGACTTTGTTGTTTTCTTCTGTTTTTACATTCTGACAATTTTCATTTTGGAAATAAGTAGGATGCTTTGCCTTAGTCTTCAACAGACATTTCCAAGCTTCTTTGGAAACAGACAGAAATTTGTAAAAAAATTAAGATATTTGGAAGAAAGGAGAAATTTTAACAGCCAGATATGGAGCCCCGCTGGGGAATTTTTCTCCATTGACTATTGCATTCTCTCCCTACTAAAATGACTTTTTGCCTTTGAGGCTTGATGAGAGTAGGAGTGGAGCACAGTTTCACACTGTTTAGATGACAGTATAGAGTGCACAGTAGAGTGCCTTTTTCTGTATTGCTGGTGTTGTATTCACATTTTATGTCAGTCTCAGTGACACCAGTAGAAGGTCCAGACATGAGAAATGCCCTTCAATGTTTAGCAAGATCTCTGAATGGTGCAGATCAGGGGGAAGAATTTTGTTTTCATGAGTGTACGGCCCTCAGCAGTTATGAGTTTTTGTACAGAGAACACAGCCTAATAGATGCTGATGCTAGCTTCTAGATGGAAAACTTTTTCAGCTTGCTGTGCAAGTGAAGAGTAACTTCAAACCCTCCAGCTTCATGCTGGAGAGCTGGGGGAGAGGACTGCTAATACTCCCACGCTCTGTAACCTCCAAAAATGCCAGTCCTTCTCACCAAATGTTTAAAAACATTTGTAATGAGACAAGAAAGACAGATTTGGAACAGATTTAAAGCAAGGTTTTATGATGTGAGTTCCTGGTCTATGCCTAACTGTTTTGTGTGCTGTTTTGTTGTGGGTGTGCAAACACACTTGCACACACATAAACATACGCACAGTTACTTTACATATGACTGCGTGATTAGATCTTGTAATAATAAAGCCTGTAGGACACTGCCATGTACAAACATACATTGTACCAAAAAACTTCTAAACCAAGATGAGAGCTCAGTTCCTCTTGGAAATAATGCAGTAAACATGGGAAAACACACAGAAAAAAAAAGTTAAGCCAAAAAAAATATAATAAAATAATGGTGTTTAAAATTCCTTATTGCTTCTGAAAATCGTCAACCAGAAGACCTAAGGCAAAGCTATGGAAAATTGCACATTTATGACTTTTATTTCTATGTTATTTCTATACACTTGGAAATAAATTCTGATTTTTCTTTCTCTTTGTGGCATGCGGGACTCAAAGCACAAGGGAACTTCTCACCACAAGAAAAAAAAGTGGAGAGCCGGGATTCATGAACTCTTTCAAAGGTATGTCAGATAAGGGCTACTTTGTAATTCCATCTAGTGTGTTTTCCTTCTAAAGGTCTTTCAGTTCTTTACAGATATTAATGAATAGAAATTCTCCCAAACAAAGAACCTCAGGCCTAGAAAAATTAAGCCTGTGCATTTGAAAGAGGTGTCTGTTTTGGATTACCACTGTTTTCAGATACCCATTTTGGACTGTAGTTTTAAGTGCTACACACAGTTCACTTCAAAAGGTGGCCACATGGCTTCTCCCAGCATCCTTCATCCTTGTCTCTGAATTAGTCTTAGAGTGTGAAGGAAATAAGAATTGAGGCAAAGTTTTTGTGATCAATGACTTTCAGATAAATACATGCATCAAATTACCTGTAAAGAAATGAACAGACAAAATAAATAACCCTCATGAACAGAGCAAAGGAAGCCATGTTCTGCTGTGACAACTGATGAGCATGCTGCTGAAAACAAAAGAGGTCTAACTTCACTGGATAAATTATTGTCTTCAATCTAATACCCAGCAAAAGGAGAAAAATGGTGCAACTAGGAAAGAGATCAAATGTAGTTATTTAAATGTTTGATGTTCAGCAATGAAAACTGTTTACCTTCATAACTGTGTATTAGTGCTAATAAAGTCAATAGATACAGTAGTTTAAAAGTAATAAAATTAACAACAAAGTGTATTTAATTTTAAATTGAATTGCAAGTAAATGGGCATCCTAATGAACCCCTGTGTCAATGCAACTCTAACCAAATTAAGTGAAATAATTTCTATCATGAGAAGCTAAGTAAGTACAAAGTTCCAAACAACTTATCTCCTTGAGAAAAGTGCTTTAACTTCTCAGATGTTTCAGATCTATGAATTAGAGCCATTCAAGAATCATCTTTTTTTATGCTTCTGTTTAGGACAGCCGGACCCAAGTTGATGTGATTAAAGCTCAGGGATAAAACTCCAAAGATGGTTGACCCCGTGCTTCATGTATTCACTTCTTAGCACTTGAATCTTCTCCTCATTTCTCATCAGTCCTGGCTTGGGCAAAATTTCCGTATACTTCATTGCCACTAGCATTCACACAGACATTCAGTTATTGCTTAGGAATTTATGTGATACAATTCTACTGTAGAGGAATCTGGAAAACAGTTTAGCTATGAAGCAGTGGTAATTTTACTGATGTAAATGTGTACATATTAAAAAAAGAAATAGGAAAGGTTTGAATAGAAACTGGTTTTTAACAATGCCCTATGATCTTGGGGGCAGGAGCATCTGTTTCAGAAGAGGGGAATTTGAACTGTGTATGCCTAAGTAGTATGTATGCTTGAGTCTGGGATGCTTAGCATGACTGCATGACTGCAGAGGCTCTGTAATTTTCTTAATGAAGAAGTTAATCTTTAAGAATGTGGAGATATAAAATCATCTAGCATGCAAAGGAGGAAAATGGGAATGATGATACTGGTATTTAATTTTTCAAAAGCACGTCAGAAAATACTGAAGGAATGCTTTGGAAATGCAATCCAGAGAAATCTTGTTGGTTTTGAGTCTTAATTTTTTTATTTTTTTTAGCAAGGGATAACATTTTCTTTTGTGGCTAAAGACTTAACTGAGTGCACTGCTTGGCAACCTAAGACAGCCTGTTCTCTGATAGGCAGATGAGTGTTTTAGACACTCAAGTCAATCCTGCGTTGCACGTGTACCTGATGCAGTGTTTTTTCCTTGACCCCATGTGGCTCATCTCAGGAAGCTGCAAGGAGTTCCCTTGACCCCCAACATGGCTCTGGGTTGGCCCTGAGCTATGAACAGCCTGCTCAGCCTCCACCTTTTGAGAGCCATCATGTCTTTGTCTTTGTCTGTGCCTGGCCTGGCTCCATCTGCAAGTGTTGCTAGAGCATCACCAGCGCTGGTGTGACTGACTGACCGTCCCCAGCCTCCTAAAGCACATTGTGGAAGCAAAAGCCGAAGAGTTTCGAGGCCAGCAGAGCATCTGCAGATGTTTTTACGTAGAGTCAATAATATTTAGGTGCTGATGACACTTAGGGAACAGAGAAATTACACATGGTTCTGTGTCTGTTGAAAGATGGGATGAGATTGCCAAGGCATGTAGCTTTATAGTGCTCATTGTAAATGACTTAGTTTTGCATTTGCTCCTCCTGTGTTCTGGGAATGAGGGATTCTCCATAGGGTACTATGCCTTTTGTGTATCCTGTGCACTAAGAAGGGCAGCATTGGGTTATCCAGTGTTGGGCTATTCTTGCACTATTTGCTGGTATTCTGTGTTACTATGGTAACCTTTCTTCAAAAACAAAAACCCAAGTTTGAGTTGATATAATTACCCCCCAAGTCATTTTATATACAAAGAAGTTAATATGTGAATGACAAGGAAGGTTCTGTGGTTCACATACACCTGAAAATTTGTGTATGTGAATGTAAATAACTGATATATAACTCATCCTGTATATATTCTAAAGATTCATAAATCATGTAAGATTTACATATAAAATTACAAGATTTTTTTGAAAAAAACCCCACAAAAAAGTAAGACTTTTTTTTAAACAGAATTAATTATTTAGTGGTTTAGAGCAACCTAGGCACCAAAGAATCAGTGTTTTCCAAAAACCTGTCCAAGTTTATTGAAGCTGTCAGTCAGTTATCAAAGTGGTGACAGGGGCAATGGGTTTCTACTGAAATATTCTTGACCTAGATCCTAAGCCCCAATGCCAGACTGGCAGTGAAAGCTGGGGCTCCTTATGTCGACCTGTGGCACAGACTGGCAAATACTAGTCTTGTTATTTTTTTTAATGCTGCTTTTTGATGCCTAGCTATTCCTCTGCTTTAAGCACACTCTTGTTTCTCCTGGGTGCCCTGCAAGTCTTATGATATGTTCAAGTAAAACATCAAACTGTTGTATTTCCGGCAGCGAGTGCTGTCTGTGTATGCATTGTAGTTCGTTTCTTTTCCATTCTTCTTCCCATTCTAATCTCTGCAGAATGGGAAGTCAGCTACTGAAAACAGAGGGGAGTGGAACTGGAGAGGAAACCAGCTTTGGTAACCTTGCAGATGTGAATACGGGATTAAGGGGAGCAGCAGGACCTTGTGGGAAGGTGAGATTCTCCATGAGTGCTCTTTTCCCTGATATGAACTTCTAAATCACTGGATAAATTGCATGCATTAGAAATATTTTTTTCCTGTTTTGTTTCTTCTCTTTTCTTAGTTTAAGAGGATAGAATTTAGCAGGTTTCAAAATATGCTTTCCAGCAACAGTAACCATATGCTTAAAGAGAATGTCTAAAGCTATTAATGATGAATCATTTGGGCATGGCAAGAGTTCTTCAAAACAGTTTGTCAGTGCTGGCCAAGCAAAGTCTTTCAGCAGGAGATGAGACAGCTATGCCACCATGCAAATGAGACAGGCTTGAAATATGATGAATCTTCTATCTCCTTTTCCTACTCGACTGACACTCGCTTTGAGGAAGGTTGTAAATGCAAGAGAGATTGTGGTATAATTCCTCAGACTGGCGTTTCTGCCCCCCAGTCACTATTCGATTATCTTCCAAATTGCTGTGTTTCAGAGAGATAAAGATTTTTTATGGCTTGCTGACTTGAAACAACCAGAAGAGCCAGAAAAGAGATGGCTAACCGGCCATGCATAGTAATTCCATTGGTAAATGACAAAATCTTTGTTTGTATGACATTTCCAAAGTTACTACAGAAGATGAATCTAAAATACAAAATGTCACATTTGGCATGCAAAACTATCACAATATATTTCAGTATAAAATTCATAGAGGCGTTTAATTTAGAATGTGTTTAATAACGAAGGCTGCCTGCATCAGTAATCCTGCCTTGAGGTTTAAAAAGATTGTCTTATTTATTCATATAATGTTAATTTTTTTATATATGATTCAGAAACCAAAAATATTAAGGTTAAATCTTCATTGTTAATTAAGATTTTCTAATTAAGCTGAAAATAATTGTCATTCAGATTAGTTGTTAAGTATGGTTTGTGTTGAGAAACAAAAGAAGTTTAACGAATTCAGCTGTTTATTTAACTGCTTAATTTAATTCCAGAAGCTTTCTATCTATATGGAAATATGCTATCTCTTCCAAAATAATTCCAAGACAGGATTAAAGAAGAGATTATTAGCTACTGTAGGCTTAAACTGTGAAACCACTAAACCTAGTAGTCAAGGTAGCCATATGATTCCTAAGTGTGGCATAGGTTCTGATATCCAGTTGCATTAAAAGAAGACCTAGCACTAGTCTTTTCTCAAAATAATGCAAGAAATTGATTTCTTAGGGAAAAGAGAAACAACGCTTCTAATTTTGAACACATGATTAGATAGGGCAGAAACAGTTTTATCCATTCAAATCAACACTGGAGCCTATCTGGAACTCCCTGTTGTGTGCCTGACCCTGCAGATTGCATTTGGGAAGCACCAAAATATCCTCTGGTGCAGTGGGACAGACCCTATGCCATATTTCAGGCAAAGTTGTACAAAGATCATGCCATTGTGCCTGTTCCCCTCCACAAACCTCCACACTGGGAAGCTGAGCATACAAGGAAAGCACCAGAAAAGCATTTCTGGTACGCAGCATTTATTCCATACTAAATATTCTGTAACTCAGACAACATCTTGTCAACAGCAAGCGGCAGATGTTTCCTTTTGTCTGGACTTGGAATAAAGGTGCCTCTAGGGAGTTGTTATTAAACTCTACACGTGTTGCACTTTGATTACTATTTTTAAGAGAATCTGATTATGATAATCAGAAGGTGAAAGGATAGTCTGCATGTTACACAGCACTAATAGCTTTGGCAAGGCTAATAATTAGTATGAAAACATGGCCTGCCCTGCCTTTCACTCTGCGCCTGCAGCCTGCTCATCACATCATGTATTGTGCCTGTCTTAAAAAGCATGCTGTATTTTTGAAGGTATTGTTTTCTAGTTAATTCTGCCTCATTATTGTAGGGTAGTGTCTTCTGGTGTCATACTTCACCAGCTCCACCCTCCCCCCAAGGATGCCGAACATTTTATTAGTAGTATTTGTATTGGTTTTTCTTTTATCTGTCATCTCTATGACTTTTGACCTCCCTAATTGCAGATCCTTGGTAAGCAGTAGGTAATTGCAGGTTGAACAAGAAGCATGTTGTCTGCTTTTCAGTAGTTATTTTCTGGAAGAAATTTGTCCTTACTAATTGTATGGTTAAAGTCAGCCCAGCCCAGATCAGTAACACTGAGCCTTCTCCCTAGGTTGACTGCTCCAAGATGCCACAGCCACTAGAAATTCGCCTCAGATGCCTGAGGGGAGTCAAAGATAAGGTCCCTAAAGGACTCTACACTCTCAAAGTTTCTGTTCTTAGCCGCTTAGGTGGTGCTTTGGTGGAGTGGCCTGAACTGGAGGAGCAACCTCAGGCCAAGACGACACAGCCTGTTAGTCATGGTGGAAACTTCTATAACACTGAAATCTACTTTGGACAAAGTATCCAGACAGTAAGCAACATTTCATAAATATGCTGTCTTTGCTTTGAAAGTTAAAACACATCCTCCCTTTCTCCTTTAGGCTTATATATTTAATGCATTCCATCATGTTAATAATTTATTTAATAATTTAAGGTGCAATTTAGGAACGTGCATTTTTTTCCCCCTAGGTTAACCCTCATCACTCACTTTAAAGGTGCCAAACATACACTACATCATATAGTGTTGTCAGCTAATTTTAAATTTTACTTTTATTCTCTCTTATCTATGCAGCTTGTCAGCTATGTAATTTGATTTCTGTAAAGTAGCTTTAGAATAATAAATGAATGAGTGGGTGTATATAAACACATGAATGCCCAAATCCTTCTGTGAGTTTTTATCTCCATTGACCTCCATTTACCAAAAAAAGTGGCATTTGGATTATTTTGGAAGGAGCCCAAACACTTGAGGCTCTGTTCTGTCTTTTGCGGCTGAGGCACACATATTTTCCCGCCTAAGCATGCTGTGCATGGCAGGATTGTTGTGTGTCAGTTGCTCACTGTCATAGCTAATGCCTAGTGCTGGTTGGAACATTGGTCTCAGATAAACTCTCTGGCACTTGAAAGCTTCTTTACAGTTTGAAAACCAGTCTTCATCTCTCTCAGTGTGTGTGAGTTTTTTGGGTTTTTTTTTCGTTTTGTTTTGTTTTGAATTTTTTTTTTGGTGCATGTTATGAGGCATTGGCAGAATGAGGAGTCTTTTTCCTTTTTCAGCCAGTTATTTTGGTATGATCTGAATGGTAGATTTCTTCTTCCACGTGTTCTGTTGTGTAGATCCCAAAGAGTTTCCAGTAAAGCAACTATGCGTGGTGCTGATGCTTTCATTTACTTGCAGATAGATCATTGCAGATGTTGGATTTGTTATATATAAAGTACTGATAAATCACATTTTCTGCTTTTTAGTTGCTTATCACCTGAAATGGGTAATGAACAGTATCTGTAGATACAGCAATCGGTGCAAAAGGAGTTGCATGTATAGAGAGGGAAACTAAGAATGGACTTTCACATGATGTTAAAACAAATCCATGCATCTGTCAGAGAAATCACTGAGCTGTGATTCCTTCCTAGGCAGGATGCACGCATCTGGGTTCCTTGCCTTGAAGTATTGTCTTGAAAGAAGAAGGCTGGACACTAGGACTAATGTCTAGCATGTTCTGCTTCCTGCTTCCAGCATCACATTTCTCCTAGGTCTTTGCATGTTTTGCACTTTCAAGTTTGCTTCAAAGTTCGCTTCAAAGTTCTCTTGGACTTCACAGGGGACATTTAATTAGCATCTTCACCAAACTTCACTTTTAGTCTAGTGAACTGGGGTGCAGGAATTGGGCAAGTTCCCTTAAAGTACAGAAACAAGAGAAGTTGGATTCAATGACCTTATGGTAATTCCCTGTCTTCATTTCTGAGTGATGTACAGCAATAGCTGAATACCATAATTGTAGAGATCTCTCTCCCCCAGCTCATTTTGAAGACACAAGCTATATTGTACCCCTGATGACTCTAGCTTTCTGTTCTTCCACCTAGGCAGTGGTGCACAGCCTTAAGGTTTACTTGAAAGGAAACCCTTAGGGTGTGTGCTGAGATATTTTAGGCTTCAGATGGTTAGCATCTACCATAAGACTTAGGATTAGTAGTGAGATCTTAGTGGTGGGCTCCACATGAGCATCTGGGTTTGAAGAGAATTTTACACACAGCACTGCTGTCCTGGGATATATTATGGTGTGAGAAATAGAAGTGCTTACAAATGAAGAATATGCTTTTGTTTCCACTGGCCGGAATAATAATAGGAGTCAGTGTAAACACGGTAAAAATGAAGACATGCATACTTGATATTGAAGGAAAGCCTAATTTTAACTAATATATTAGAGAAATTGTTCCAGAACACTACATCCTTCCAAAAATAATAACCCTGTCATGTCGGCGAAGTTGGTGTCAGCGCGGGTTACCTGCTGCGTACAGAAAGTGCTGGTCATGTAAGTTAGATCTGCCTCAGGGCTAGTCTGACTTGCACACCCGACCTTTCAAAAATGTTTTTTGTTCATTAATCAATGTTCTTTGCTCTAGCTTGCCAGCTTCCCCTCTTTCTGCTCCTTCATTGTCCTCCTTTTTAGTTTGTCAACCTACCTCCCCCAGTAACCTCTGACTACATACTAGACAGAGGCTCCTAATAGCTCCAGTTGAATTTTATTTATCCTTCAGTAAGGCCAGACAGTCACACAAGTCATTTATTTTCCTTAAACTATGCTGAAAAAACCATGTATGAATGCTTTGGATTGTGGTAAATTGTGATTGCTGTTTCAAATGACTTTTTTTTATAATTTTATGCATAACAACGGACTGCATGATCTGAAGGTTTTAGACTCAGCATTTCTAGGATATTTTCATGTATTTAATTTATACAAGTGGGCTTTAGGCTTTGATAGATTAAGTCGGTATGGTTTAGGCAAAGTGAGAGCTATTCTGAAATTTTACCTACATTGTAATTCAATGTGAATTTGAGATTAAAAAGTTGAGGTATAGGTTAACTGGTGGTGAAAAAGCTTTGTTCCTAAAATTCTGATATATTTTTGGACTGCCAGGTTTTTTTCAGGTCTGGAATGAAAGCTGAGTAAGGAGAGGATAAGAAAGGAGACGAGATGCTTACTGTGCATAGATTAAAGCAGTTATGCAACTAGGTTGTCCTTGACAGCACCTGTACAGATGTGACTGCATCATCTTTACACTAGAACAAGGATTTTACAAGTATAGCTTCCTAACGGCTGTCTCATGGTAGCTGAGATCCTACTATAGATAAGACCTAAGCAGTCAGTAAATACTTTTGGATCACAGTGTATTGAAGGCAGTGTTTAACTCCGCAGGATTATGTCCCAGTGTTAGTGAGACCAGATTACAGTTTTCACCTTAATGATGACCTGAAGAGCTCAAATGAGTTGCAGTACTCAAAAGTTTAATTTCACCCAGAAAAAGAAGGTGCTGGGGTGATTTTTTATGTTTCTTTTTTTTTTCCTGGCCGGTTTTTCTTAAGTTCAGTAGATATTAATTGTATAAAGCAATTACAACAATAAGAAAAGATCTTTTCAGAATCAAAATGTTAATTAGTTTCAATGGAATAAAAGTTGGAGTGCAGTAAAAATACTTATTTTCTTTTAAGAGAAAGCTATTTTCAACTATAATTTCAATTATCAGGACCAAAATATTTTGTTGAAAATTGCCAACATTTAAGGAATATGTTCCTATTTCAAATATTTGCAATTTCTGAAACACTTTTCTGGATAAAAATGTTACCTATTCAGAGGAATTTTTATTCAGAATGGGAAGTTCCAGTAGAAAATTTTCAGCTATTACGAAGGGCACTATAAGCCAATGTTGCTGCCTGCAAGTGACATTTAAAAAAACATTCATTACGCTGTCCAGTCACCTGGGAAGTCAGTCCAGCACTGCTGAACAGAAACAGGGACAATTGTGTCAGGGCTGAGCTCCCCAAGTTGGTTTTTAACCCCATTCTCACTGCACACATTTGCCATCAATCCTTATTCTGTGAGAGCTTTTCAAAACTGGCACACAAGTGTGGAAACACTGATGCTACATGTTTTCCCCAGCGTACCTGCAACTTGGGATAGTACTGAATCTGTTCATATGAGTAAAAAGATATCATTGCTGACAGAACAGTTCACAGGACTGGGGATTTTTAAAGAGTATATCAGCTGGTTAATATTTATGTATCAGCATGGTGAGGTACTAGCAATATTATAACAGTAGCTGGGTACCATTTTGTTTTACTTGAGGGAAATTTAATATGAATAAAACAGCAACTTTTCAAACATGACATTTAATCCACTCATGTAAATCATACCAGGAGATCTATTATTCATTATTAAAAGGGCACCATATTTTTATTATACTGAAAATGAAACACAAATGCTGTGAAAAATTTAGTGCCTTTTCCTGAAGTTTCAGGACACTTATCATGCAGTCATCTGGTAGGGGCTGACACTAATTTTAAAATATAGCTACAAAATTAATAAATTTGAACTCTTTTGCTTGGAACAAGATGATGTTCTATTTCACTGAATGAGGGATTTATTATTTATTTAAGCCTTCCTAAATACTTCAGATGGGAAAGTACTTTGATAATGTTCACATTTGGAGTTAGATATGTAAGGAATAAAGTTCATATCTTTGTTGTTATTAGTCATTTCAAGCCTTTTCTTCCCTGAAGTGCATTTTGAAAACTACATATATCAGAAACTGATTAACATGACCTAAGGTATTAATTCTTAAAATATGATGAAACAAACAGTTTCAAGGACATTATTTTCTGTATGTCAGCAGCTGTCTAAGGAATGTGATGCTTTTAATAATTACAAAACAAGGTATCATTAGGAAAAGTAGACCACAAACTTCCTTCTCCCCCCTCCTCCTCTCCTCCTGGTTTATTTTATTCTTGAGTGAAATGCTGGCATAAGTGAAGAAAATCTAGCTCTAGGACACTTTATAGGACATAACATAAGAGTTTGACACAATGTGGAAAAAAGATACTGCTATAGTGCTTGACAGTGCCAGAGGACTTTCAAAATGAGAGCCACTTAAATTTTCTCTGGATGCAATTATTTGTAGTTGTGATGAAAAGGTGCTACGTGAACCTTTTGGTAAATTAAAGAACTAAGCTTATACAGACACTTGTATTTATTTGAAGACTACTGTTCTGATGGTTCACAGAGAAGGAACTCATACTTTTTACTGCTTTTATTTTGTTTATCTGAGTTTGTTTGGGAGTCTGGTCTTTAACTGCCATTTGCTAGATATCTCTGCAAGGACTCCTCAAAATGCACATTCTCAGAGCACTTACAAAGCTATTACATATTAGAATCTGTTCTGTCTATTTAGTGCTATGCAATTTATTTACATATCTAAAATGTTACTGCTTATCCCAAGTTTTGGTTTTTGGTGATTAATTTGAGTTACTTTTCACATGTTGGCTATTCATTTTGATCCTATGGAGGTTGTTCTCAGAAACACCTGCTGGAATGCAGTATGGATGTTGGATCACCTTAAAGCAATACATGCTGCCCAAAAACCTCAGAAATGTGACCTTGTTATAATGCCTCATATCTGACTAGAGGAAAGTATGTCTGCTAAATCTAGCAGACATATGTTAAACATCAAAAGTGTCTGGGGACAGCATTTTATTTTGGACCACTCCATGGTTTATCCCCTACTTAATTGGAAATGATATCCATAAGAGAGCTTGACATGAGCCATTGGATACAATTGTCATAAAAAGTCATATATTATCTAGGGCAAACCAGCAGGAAGGCAGAATGTAACCTCTTCCTGGATACTGAGTTCCAAGTGAATCCCAGAGAACACCAAGAACAAAATAAAGGCCAGCCCCAACAAAAAATTCTGTGATTGGAAGAAAAAGAGCATCTCCATATGACTCACCAGTGCTGACAATCTGGAACTGTGAAAAGGGGCCTAAACTGTGTTTTGATCCAGATTTGCAAGTCATGGGAGCCAGCAATACACCTGCAGAAAGTGTTTTTATTTTTTTGCCTTAACATACCTGGTTTTAAAGCATTTCAGATTTTAAGTAATTTTCTGTGAGCTCAGGATGAGCAGGGTAGTTGCAAAACTCTACTACAGAAATAGGAACCACACAACCAGAGAACAAAAAGTGATCCTGCTTAGTCACGTGATTTCTAAGCAGAGCATACAAAGAAAAGTTATTTTGTTCTCAGAGGTTGGTCTTCCTCTCCTCTTGTGGAAAAAGAGCAGAGCCTAACTGAGTCTGGACTATCCAAGAAATACCGAAGGAGCATGAACTCTGGATTGTCACTGCTTCCCTTGAGAAGTGAGTGTTGCTGCATCCCTGGCTGGACTGCAGCCTGTGGTAACAAGTTGCTACCTGAGGTGTGATGGGGAATCCAGAACAGCATCGTGGAAGAGACATGAGATGGAGCAGCTGCTGGACCAAGAAAGAGAGGAAAGCTGCCTGCTCCTCCTCTGGAGCCTGGGGCAGGCAGAGTGACACTGCTGCGTGACTCAGCCCTGCATGCCAAATGAGCCACGTCTTCATGAGACTCCTTGGCTCCCAGTGGTTTCTGGGCAAAGTACGTGTCCTCTTGACACAAAAGAAATAAACTCTGCTGTATCGTGTCTGTAGTCCCTGTTGTCCTGGGAAACTCATGCTCTGACCGTGCTGAAATCAGTTTCAGGGATAAATAAGTGAAATGGGAGTGTCAGGAGAATGAGCTGGGGTTCCTGCTTTCCTCTCACAAAGACAGTTTCTCCCTCACAAGATGAGGTCAGAATCCACCCAGGCCAGTATATCACCAGAAGCACTTGGGGAGGCAGGAGCTGGATGTACCATACATTACTACTCCCTGCTGGTCCAAGAGCAGAAGAGAATTAGCAGCAGATGTGCCAGTACAATTAGCAACAGATGCAGAGGCTAAAGCTCACGGAATGCAAACATTATTCCTCTATATTGGGGAAGATAAAGGGCCAGACTCTGGTCCTCTAGTGTAAGGTACTTGTGCATGGGATGCTGCTGGAGTTTACTGTTGCCTGAGTTATTACTCCTAGAGGAGAAGCAGACAATGGGGAATTGTTGCTGCTCTGGTAGAGTGGGAGAGGGCAGGTGTTTGTATTGGTGCACACTGTGTAGCTCTAGGAAGACACTGGAGTGATTTGGCAGAGCATGCCAGGAGGAATCCTGCTCTCTGCCACCACTGAAAGCAGTGAATAAATTGCCTGCTTACAAATACTGCTGTCCTGTGCTTCTGGCAGGTCACGAGCCTGAGCTTATGTGCTGTAGCCTAACATCTTCTGGTCCATAGTCTACTGCTGTCAGGAAAGCTAGGTGCCAGGGAGGATGGTAGCACTGCTTAAAGGCTTAAGGAGATCTGCAAGCTGCAGTGAGAGGAGTCAGGGAGTCATTTGACCTGGGCCAGGCTTGAAAAGCCTATTCTCTTAGAGAACAGAGGGAAGCAAATTGCGGGGAAATGAATGATATGTCACTGCATGGTCCTCCTCTGATTAGTGTGTAATTTTGTATTCAGATACCTGCTCAAAGACAGGCAGTGATGGAAATCTGGGCTAATAAGTTTACAGCTATTCCAGAACATTCAGGTGATAGACAGGAACTTTTGGAAAAACCCTAATAGCATGATATTTTATTTTTACTTCAGTCCATGTTCCTATTTCCTCCCCTCTGGCCTTTTATAAATTTCAGACAAACACTTCCTAAGAATGCCCTTCCCTCTGCTTTGTACAGGAACAAGGAGAGCTTGAAATCTGGTTGTGAAAGCTCCTCTTTAATTGGGCAATAACAGCCTCATCTCCAGCACTATTCATTTGGCATAGTAAAGTAATTTTTATTTGTTAGTGATGGGAACTGTTTCCTATTTAAAAGGTCTTCTACCTGTTTTATACACCTGTGACATTCATGTGCTGCAGTTTTCATAGTCAGAAATGATGGGTTTTAAGTTTAAATGGCATTTTTCAAGATTCTTCTCTATAATAAGTAAATATTGAAAATATACCCTTGCATTTTTTAATTCACTTTAATCTGTTTGAGTTGTATTGGTCAAATTTTTGTGTGATATGAATTAAGTAGTGTAACTTTTGTCCATTTTTATTCCTAAATTGAAAGGTTTTGGAAGGTGCAGATGAAAGAAGAAGTCTATTTCTTCTCTGACAAGGTTAAAGCCCAAGAGTAAGTCAGACAAAAACCCCCAAAAGCTCACACTGGATTTGTTGATTGAAATATCAGATAGATTTCATTCTCTCTATAGAGCAAAATGATGGTGGCATATGGGGAAGTAAGATATATTACAATAAAACTGATATAAAACAGTTGAATTCAGAAATAGTGGCAGGAGATAATTTTAGTTCATTATGATTTAATTAAATTAAATGCAACACTGTTAACTGCAGACTAAGAAGTATTAGTTGTGCCTGTGCAGGCACACACAAGCATTATTTATTCTCTGCCACATCTTTTTTTTTGCAAAAGAAATTACACCGGTAAAAAGGGGGTGCTTGATTCTTTCATATCACTGTAAAACTCTGTACTTCACAGACCACAGTGGAAATTTGACCTGAGCAAAGAGAAACATTGAGGTAAGGTGTTGGAGAGTAGACCTATCAAAACCCAGGAAGCTGTCCTTGGGTAGTATATGCTCTTCAATGTCAACAGTGTTGGTGCAGGCATGTGGATTAATTTACCAGATTGTGCCTCAAATGAGGTTGCCACCAGCAGGGAAAATATAGCTGCTGATTTTGCTTTTTTTTTCTTCAGAACCAAAACAATCCATCAGAACAAACTGCTCAGTTTAAACTGCCTGTGCCTTGTCTATCCTAGCTACTGCTCTCAGTCTCTTGAAGGAGAGAAGTTACTGATCCCCATCCTCCTTCTCTGCTTACCTGAGCTGTTCCCTGCTCTGTACCTGAGCACAACAGCTCAAACCCACGGAGGCAGGCAGGCATTCAAGGATTCAAGCTCAGAGTGAGCTATCTGCCTAAATGCCTTTGTGCAGCCATGCCTAAGGGCCGTGCTGCCCGTGCCCCAAATGCCAACTCAGGCTCACAGCCTAGGAGGAGGCCAGTGAAGGTCAGGTGGCACAGGACTGAGTTGTCTCCTCTCTCCCAGGGCTTTCTGACCCTGCAGGTGTGGGATAGTGAGCTGTGACAGAGAGTGTGTTTGTTGTGGCAATGGGAAAAGGCTTAGCGCGGACCTAAAGGCACCTGCATGAATGCTTGGCATAGTGACATAGAGTAACAAATAGAAGCTTGGATGGGATTTTTTGAATGGATTCAACAAAGAAATTTCTTACTTGCAAGTATATTTTATTTGACTGTGTAAGCTGAGATGTGTGACACTGTCTTACCCAGGTCAAGCACACAGTGTTCATGCTTAAGGACATGCTTACAGTCTCTACAACCTCAGACTGTGTAGCAGACAAGTGTATTATAAAGCCCTTATTTATGTTTTGTGATTATGTGTTTCCATGATGGCATGGTTTAAACACTCAGCTCTTGTAACTGTGAACAAATGGATGCTTCCAATTTCAAAGAGTGAGTCTGCAGTCTAGGTCCAGGATAAAAACTTGCAGCAAATTAAGAATAACTGTGAACCAGAAAAAAAGAAATAGGATTTTAACTGTGACAGTGATTACCCTTGCAACAGCTGCTTGACCACTGTCGGTTTATATGCAAGCTAGCAGAAGAGCATATACTGTTGAATTATTCTTAAGAAAAGACTCAGCCTGGGAAACAAGAGAGAAACTGAAAAGAGGGCTGTGATACAGCAGTGATTTCATCTGCAAATGCTTTGGGATTGCTCCATTTTGCAGGTAACTGTCTTTGATCACAGCCTTGTAACCACCACCTTTAATTTGTAGCACAGAGGTTACTATCTAGCGCCCAGCTAGCCAAATGAAATGTATGGCTTGATTAAGGATCTCTTTTGTCAGTAATTTGTGCCTAATGTTTTTAGCTTTCCCACGGGCTGTTACAGAAAATGGTAAATCTGGTTTAAATGAAACCTGATACTGTTAATGGTTTAATAGCAGCTGCCACAGGGTTGTGGCATTTTTCAACAGATGCTTCTGTTTCATTTTAAGCCTACACTAAGTCTTAGAATATATTTACATAATTAATATAAAGTACATGTACATAATAATGACAATATTTATAATTTTAAAATATTTCCTTGAATTGCTGTTATCTAATCACAATATAAAACTTGAAAAAGGAAGGCATATTATTAGAAATAATAATTCATGTTCAAGTTTTCAAAAAAAGTTGTAGAATGCAGCACAGCCGTGAACACTTGTCATCTCCTAACATGGCAGTTATTGGTGTAGGCAAACCCCTTGCTGCTTCAGAAAAAGAGACAAAAAGCTTGGCTGCACCTGAGTTATGCTTGTTATCTTGCCTACTGTTCAGACAGGAGTATAAAAGAAGTGGTTTGTATTCAAATATACACATCAAGAAAGAGCTGTGTCGAGGTGTGTACTTACATGCAGAAATATTTGGAGCAGTAAAGATTTCTGGATGATCATTGGCTGTGCAATATCATCTGATTGAGGAAATCCCTGCTAATTTAAGGAGACTTTGGCATTTTAGGCTATTCATAGTGGGTGATTGATTTGAATGGATTTCTTCTATTTGGAGGTCTTATTCTTGACTTCCAAGAAGTACTGAGGGTGTATCCTAGAAGATATTCAGAGTACAAGGATGCTCTTGAGTGCTGTGGCCTTCTGCAAGTACGTGTTTGTTCACAGTGAGGAGAGAAGGAGAAAAGGCTCCTCTGTATTGCCTGGAAGGGAAGGTAATGTTGAGCAGGCAAGTGTACCAAGGCATTTGCTGCTATGAGCTGTGAGGACGGAAATGGGAACAATAAAACATGAAAAACATGAAAATAAGAGAAAATTGTGTCTATTAAAGAAGCATCCAAGATTGTTTATTTAAGAGACTAGGCAGTCACAGTTTTCTCAGGAGAATGTGTAGGAGCAGTGGTGAAGCAGACGTTTCACTGTGTGAGAGGTGTAGATGATGTATTTGCTTCCCTTGTCCCCAAGGTGACTACCCTTCATCACTGTCAGCCTGAGTATGATGGTAGCCATCTTCCATGTTCTAGCTTTTGTGTGGGTTTTGTTTTATTTGTCCTTTTGAATGGTTTAGAATTCTTCAACAGGACCTGGATCAATGCCCATCTTAATTAAAGAAAACAGCTAAAAATGTGGCTTAGGACCAGATTTCTTTCTCTTTGTGCTTACCCTTCTTTCTTCTCTACCCGCCAAAACCTTACAGAGGGATTTACATAAGTTCATTACTTCAGGGTGTTTCTTCAGCACTAGATTTCAAGTCTTTGCCATGGGAACACAATTGCTCCAGGCCCCAAGGCATTAGAAACCATCTTCCACACCTCCAAGCTTCTCAGAAGAACATCTATACCTATCTTATGAGTGTAAACTGTGTTTGCCATTTCTCTCTGAGAACTTTTTACCTCAATATCCTCTTAAACCCTACACTGAGGTTTGCATACTTTTCACTAAGAGCTTTAATTTAAAGGAAGGTGGCTAATTAAGTACCAACATCATTCCCACAACTGAGTGGAGACGAATTTGTGACTCAGTGATGAGCAAATTTGCAAGTGTTCTTGTTGAGTGTTTGGATGAACTTTCCAAAGCTGCTGCAAGATGATTCCAGTAGTGAATCTCAACAAGCCCTCATAGGGACACCTCAGATTTCCAAGTTGGTTTGTTACTCTGTCTTAAAGATTTCTAGTAGCAATGTTTTTCCACCACTGGTAAATAAAGACAGAAAAAGAATGCTTTCTGAAAGCCAAGGGAAAAAATATTAATCAAAAAATAACCACATAAGAAAAAGCACAGCATTTTTGTTTAAATGGAAAACTGTTCAAATAGATGATTTTTAGGAAGAGTTGTTAATTGTTTTAGTGTGCAAAATTGTACCAAAGTGTACCAAAGGTATGAAGTTTGTAGAGCTTTATATGATAAAAGAAAGTCAATTCCCTTGTGGTATTTTTGTAACAAATAACTCTTTTTTCCTCCTTTGCTAGGTTCTACCGCATAGAAAAGCTATGAAGCCAGGCATGGTACTCCTCTTTGAACTCTTCCTTCTTCGTGGCACCTATACCTGGATTGATCGGGAAGTGGGATGGGGAGCTTTTCCCTTGTGTGATAACAATTTGAATGCTTTGGAGGGAAAATTTAAATGTCCCTTCCTCAGAGGTCATTATGACTCCAAAATTGACCGATTCAAAAAAATTGAAAACTTTATTTCTCAGGACTTGGATCATTGGTTATGCAACCTTTATTTCCAGGTTTGTATTTTTAAAAATTGTTTCGTTTTATCTATTTTTTTTTTAAATTCTGAAATTGGATTGTGGCTCATCTCCCATTTCCATTTGGCATGTCTGCTTTAATCAGTAGGCATGGCGAGGAGGTACGTGGGAAAATTATATGGGAGAAAACTGTAGTAAATGCAATACAGAGAAACAAGAACTTCCTAAAATTCATATAGCAACATCTTGGACTGCTAGGCTTCACAAGCAGCGTACAACAAGTATGTTCTGGCGTTGTGGAATTCCAAACTACTTTTTTTTTTTTTCTCCTCCTCATAGATAATTAAACTACCGCTGGATGCAGATAAGCAAAATGAGTGTTGTATGCATGTTCATCTGCTACCTGAACTTCTCACTTATTCAAGCACTGCTGAAAAGAACAGTGTCTCAGAAAATGTTGTACAGTCTGGACTACAAGGTGAGGGGTTGAAACTTTGATGTTTGCATTCAGGTTTTTGCTGGATCAGCCCCTAGTTTCATTTCAATGTTGGCTAATCACTATTCTTGTTAAGCTAGATTTTCTTCATTCAGATATGGGTCCAACATGTGTTATAGCAAGAATAGTTTTTATTAAGGTGGGTTAACTTTGTTTTCAGGTGTGAGCAATTCAAACCAGCCTCCTTGCTGAGGATGGAATGGCCATGCTGGCCTATGTTTATGGCTGAATTATGCTTGGAATGTCACAGCAATAACAGTTCAGCTGTTTATAGCACCAAGCTTACAGGAAGAGAAAAGAAAAATATGTTTTTTGTGTACTTCTGGAAGACCTTTAGCACCTCCTTGGGTCACAACAAGGACTTCAGATTTGGCAGGGAGGTAACTCTGGCATCAGAAGCATGCCTTATGCTTACTCCTCTGAAATTCTGTTAAGATTTGATCAAGTGATAACCCATGAGAAAGACAATTATTGTTTGCTTGTGTACAGGAGACCTCCCCAGAAGGTTTCTTAAAAATTGCTGAATGTTCCTTTCAGACTGATCCTTCCTGGCCTCTGTGACCCTTCTGATGTAGCTACACTGAGGACGCAATTGACCATATTGCAATGGACTCACAAATTGCTCATCTACTGCTAGAAATCCAGTAATGAGAAGAATGGCAGGACACTGCTGTCGTTATTTTCTTTTTTCAGCATGTGGGATCAGACTGCCATGAAGAAAAATAATTCATTTTTGTTATACAGATATTTCTATACTTTCGTTTAATGAACTGAAGCGTTCAGCCATAGATTGTAGTGTATGTGTGAATATTATGTGCAGATTTGAAATAGAGAATTCGTTCTTCAAGGCAGAGGCTCCTTAGGCATTTGAGAAAAGCAGTAGTGATGCACTGTAGATGGTACAGGAGGAGAAAGGGGAGGCTATAAAGAAAGAAGGAAAGAGAACACATAAGCAATAATCATTTAGCATGGTAAATGGGCAGCTCAGGTTGGAAGCATAACTTGGAAAGAGTCCAGGAGAAGTATTTTTCAGACAGTTAGTGGTGATTTAAGAGATAAAGAAAATGAGGTTCGTCCTGAGATGCTTTTAGGCTAAGCAGCACCTGCCCCGTGATCAAAAGGTTTTTATATAACCACCCTGATAAGAGAAGCATGGAGGTGTAAACATACACTATACTGAGGATTAAGGACCTTTTTGTTGTCATATATCTTCTACATATCTGATAAGTAGCTTTGAGTTACAGCAAACCATAGCCGATCCAAAAAGGTAGAAGGCAACTCTTATCAGCAGTGAAGAATTATGGACAAACTCTTAATGGATCAAACTTGTTTGGTCTTACCATCAATCTTCACACGCATTTGGAAATGCTCATAGAGGGTGCAGCTAAATAGGTCATGCTTTCTGGAAACACTTGGAAAAACTGGTGATGGTCAATTTGAAAAGTTAAGAAAGACGTGTTTTTAAGTGCTGAAAAAGAGCATTAGTGTATGTCCTATTTTCCATTTAGACCTCTGAAATTTGCTGATAAGGAGATCATGGAAGATCTGTAATTTTTCTGCCAAACAGATTTGCACAAACAAAATTTTTAGGAGTAATTTTTGATATTGTTTATATTTATTTATTTTTCTTGGAGCATTCTTTAAAGATATTAGTAGCTGCCAATATCCCCCATGGGTTTGTTTTTTAATGTATCTATGCAGTGCTACAGTATGCTGTTTCTGCTGGTGATATGTTGCTAAGAGATTTAATAATGGGTAAACAAACACAACATGTGGTAATCCATTTCAAATTAAAAGTTTATTAAATGCTAGCTTGATGACTTTCTGGCTATTTACAATTAAAGGAACAAACCTTGGAGAACTGGAGATCACATAGTGAAAAATCACGACTTCAAGATTTCCAACAAAAAACGTGTTTATGATCTGTGGCAAGCTGTCACACATTGATATGCCCTATAAATATAGTATTATATCTGTTAAACCACCCAAAACTGGGGTGAGGAGGGGAAAGCTCTGTTAGAATGACATTAAGGTTGAGACACAAACCAGAGAAAGCAAGAACAGTCTAAATGAAGACGGGTGCTCCGTAACTCACTCCTCTGCAGTAGTCTAAATAGTGAGTGATCTTATATATCAAAACCATATGTGGTACTGCAACATATAAGCGAAATAAAGCAGCTTAGGAGATGGTGTTTTAGCCTTCAATTCAAGTTTGTCTTGGTTTTAGAAGTTTAAAACAGAACCTTCATATTATTTCCATTAACTCCAGGCTACATTATTCTTTTAAGCTGCAGCTCTGTGCGGGACTAGGTAAAGCTCTTCCCTGTTGCACAGGCTCTCTGGTCGAGAGCACAGTGCAGGGAAATGCAACATTCTACCTCCTTTGCAGATCACAAATTCACATTATCAGATCTAGCATGTCTCTTTGTCCAAACCATATCTTCTCTCTGTTCTTTTGAAAGGTATTCTCTAGGAGGTTCATGGCAGAAGACAGTTCTGCTTTCGCCACCACCATCCTTTGCTTTTCTTAGAAAATATTCTGCTGTTGATCTGTTGTCCCTTACAGGATCATCAGTCCCTGTCAGAGAATAAATGACAATTTCTGAGTAGAATTCATTATCTATTGTTTTGTGAAGGGTGGTAACAGCTCTAGTATAAGGAGCTTAGGTAAGAAAATTTGATGCAATTACCAGGAATGTTGCTTTGGTAGGCTTGGATCTAAGTAAGGCCTAAGGGCTTCTAAAGTGTATGAAAACGTCAAAACTATGAGGTTCCATAAAAACACTAAATATATAAATCCATCAAGAAAACATTTTCACAAATAAATCCAGCAAGACTCTTTTTGACTTTAGGATCCACAAGAAGAGGGGATTCACATGTGCAAAATGCATAACAGTATTTTTTGGAATTGGCAGTCCTTTCATCCTTAGCAAAGAGGATCGACAGCACTCATATATTAGTTCTACAACTCAAACACTTTTAGGTCAGACACAGGCTCATTTTGAAAGTGCTGCTCCGCATTTGTTGGGAACCTTCATCCAAATGCTTGCTTTTGCAGATGTGCTATTGATCTGACTTGACACACAAATACCAATTTGTGCCCATCTGACCATGTGATCAGATAAAACAGGCAAGTGTGAGCAAAGGGATGATTTTATCCACTGTAGTTTCTGGAACCAAAGGAAAACCTTTCTCATTCCTATTGACTTATTCATACTGCTTTAAGTTTGGCCATTTTGAAGTTCTGAAGTTATGGTAAGCACTATACCAGCACATACTGATGAGCATGTAAGACCTAAAAAGGGTGCTTATAAGTTAGAAAGTGGAACAGTCACTGAGGATTAGGGCACTTAGTATTTTTTTTTATTTTTTAGTGCTAAGTTTTTGTGTATTTTTGGTGAACCTAAAGGGTCATTCTTGATTGTGCATTTTTTTTTTTTGAGCAGTGATTATCCCAAGCTCTGGAGTGTGAAATCAAGAAAAGTGTTTTACTTAGCCTGACTATGCTGGGGGAGAGGTGTTATCGGACAATATTTTGAGGGAAAGTGTTCAAAGGTAGCCAGGCTAGTTTGGTCCCAGCAGCATGATCTTACTGTAATAGAACTGGTACAGTGTTTCAATGGCATGAATACACTGCTTGCAGTGTCTGGGCTAGCAGAAATATTTGTTGCTATTGCTTTGCTGGGTAGATTTGTCACATAGAAAGACTTCCATTACCTCAACTGTTTTTGGACTAAACACCTACATGCAGATTTTATGAGTCTGAAATCTTTCCAGAAAATCTGCTTGTCCCTTATACCCTCCTGCTCTACTATGGGAGAAAAAAAATGTGGCTGTTTGATAATGGTTTTAGGGACACAAATTTTTTTTTACAATGAACAAATATCTCATTTTTCCCCTTGCACTTTAGCTTTTGCTTTCCCCTTACAAGGTTTGCTTTCTAACAGCAGTGCATGTGGCTCCTATGCCCCATGCATCAGCCAGACGAAAAGTTAAAACCACAGAAATGTCTTTAGTTTGCAGACTGTGAGCTTATTACCAGAAATAAATACTATATGGAGAGATAATTTTCAGGTGTGCAACTTTTTCTGGTTACTATACAATTTAGAGTATTTTTTGGTCTGTCTTCTGTCTGTCTGCCTGGCTGTTAATGATAAGGCTGGTTTGTACCACTTGGCTTCAGCAGTCCTTGAAACTCGCCAGGGTCTTAAAGCTTGAAACAGTTGCACAGGTCTTTAATTGTAAATTAGTTTTGACAGGGCTGCTAAGACAAAGGCCTGGCCCATCCCATCGTGATGCTAGCCGACAACCCCTTACTGCTCCTGCAGCAAGGAAACATGTGGAAGGAATTGTTCTTTTACATTTCACAGCTTGTCATTTCCTCTGCAGGGCAACCTCTGACCTCCTCGAAAGATCCTGACACCCATAAGGGAAGTATTCCCACTGCTGTAAAGGAAGTGGAAAAGCAGTTTAATGCCGTGAACAGAGGAGAAGCGTGTGTGTCAGAAGAAGCTGTGAGGAAAAGAGAAGAGCTTAAAATGCTTCCAGCAGGTTAGGACTTTTATTGCGTTACTTAATTTACTGAAAGCTTGCAAGTAGATCTGCCTGGCATGTGTGTAAATACCCTCATTTGCCTTCCCCCTCACCCTGCGATATCATCTCATCATTATTTCACTGGGCAAAAAAAGTGATGGAAGAGTTTAAATCAATTGTTAGGGATCAAAAGCAGCTTAGGCAAAAAGGTACAGAAGCGGTGGACTCCCCTGTCTAAAATATATTTGTAGGCCAAATGTGTTAGTAATTACAAGGTGTGTGTGCACTGCACTGACAACATTAGATTACGGCTGGTGTTTCCGTGACATTTTTACATCCTTTCATTTTATTTGGTCATTTATATCCATGGATCAGAACATGTTGCTGTTAGGTGCTTGGGAAGTACATTTTCTTCCTGCAGCACATTAATAGCAATATCCTTTGTTAATTGTGCTGAGCTAAATTGCATGAAAGTGCCTCTCTCTATTTACATCAGGTAACATTTGCTTCTGAGGCATGGGATTTCTTCCAAAGGCAAAGCCTTGCAAGTTGCTGTGGTGGGTTTTTTTTGTTATTTGTTTGTTTTCTTGATTTTGTTTATTTGTTTGTATTGGTTGTTGTCGGAATTTTTCGCTTGATTTTCATTTTATTTTTAAGTCCCAGGTAAATAGTATTTATTTGAGAACTGAGTAATATAATCCCTAGGTCCTTCCCAAACTCAAAGCTGCCATGACAGCCAGAGGCAGACTTGCCATGGGGCAGAGATTTGAAGGTACCAAGGATATAGATATCCACTCACACTTCATAGCCCAGGCCAGTGTGTAGAGATGAAAGTGCAAGTGGGAATAAATTAATCACACCTTTTGAAGGGAGAGAGTGGCTTTTCTGCTGTACCAGGAAGCTGTAACAGGTCATGGATAGACGCTGAACTGCAAAATATTAGGTAAGAGAGAGCTACCTGAGGTTGGACAGCTGCCTCTTATCTGTGTAAACAGCAGCTTGTTGTCTTCTTCAAGTCTGTGGGCTCCCTGAAATGATGCAGTAGAATTTTGGATGAATGTCAGTTTGAAGCCAATGACAGCTTCCCTTTCACAGCAACCCATGAAATGTCATTCAAAAAAAATTAATTTGGAGCCATCCTTCTCTGTTGACTGTCCAGGAAGGCTAGAACCATGCATCTGCTATTATAGGTGCATGTGCTGAATATCTCATGTGATGTGGCCACAAATAGAGGTAGGACCTAGTATGGCATTGCCAAGTCAGGATTCATAAATGCTGATATTGACTATCATAGACACGTATGGGAAGTAGAATACAGAGCTGGTGTAATTTTTTGTTAAAAGCGTGTTTGTGACAAAATGTTAAGCCTATTACAGTAAAAATAAAAATTGTCAATCTTTCAAGGGTTGTTATCATGCCCTGATAAGATCAACACCTAACATGTCTTTTCTAGATGTTGATTCTTCTAATAATGTAAACAGAGCCCTAGAATAGAAAATTTGTTCAACTTCTACGTTAGTAAAATCTGCTTTGAAATTTATTTTGTTCATTTGCCCAACATGAAGCTGCCCAAAGCAGCTTAAAATACTCAAAATAGTAAAACCATAAGTAACCTACATGAACAGAAGGATTTTAAAATAATGTTTACTGGTGTTTGACACTTTCTTTTGTCATCTTTTAATTTGTTTTTTCTGTTTTATTTTCCTTGCCAACATTTGGATGTTTCTACCTTTAGAGTGTGTCTCGAAACACAATTATTAGTTGAGCAGGTGGACAGGTATTCCTTCTCCCTTCTTCCCATCACTAATGTTTATCTAGATCTAAGATTAATATGTTGGATTTTTATTCAAAATATTTATGTGGAGTTTGGTATAGACCCAGTGACAAACACAGCATTTAGAACCCACATTTTCAGTTCAAGACAGCCTCTTACAAATACTCTGAAGTGATGCAGTTACATAAGCGGCCTCATTTGGAAGGGTACTGAATTACCACAATCTTTATCAAAGCAAAGTTCAAAAGGCATTGTTTTGCATCATCATCAGATCTGACTAGGTGTATTTGAGAGATAATGCTATAATTGACTGAAGACTAAAAAAAATAATTAAACAGTATATAAATTAAGAAAAAAAAAATTCAGAGTTTACCTGAACTACAAATGGATCTCCAAACTTTGAATTAGGTGAAAAAAGTTTTTGCTTATCTTTGTTCATGAGACAACAGAATTTCTCCTTGATGAGCTCAGTTTCTGGATCTATTGCATATTATATTAATGAAAAACTTGTTTCTAGAATCACATCATTAAAGCATAGATTTTCTGTGATGGAATACTGTCAGTAATGTCACCACTAAACTCATTATCTGCACTCAGAATGATGGAGAGAAAAAAAGCTTCATTTTGAAACCCCCAGATACTTTCTGCAGGTTGACATATAAACTAGGACTTACACTGTACCTGATGTTTAATTTGAAGCTTCAACAGTGTATGTATTTTTTTCTCCACCTATGCTCATCCCAGCAGGCACTTTATCCCCAGCCTTTCTCTCATATGAAGCCTAATTTCTTTTTTCAAAGCCCCAAGTTATACATGTACACATGTAAAACCCCTGGAAACACATTAAATGTTTCTCATCAATATTGTTAGTCAAAATGTTACAAGCGACTGACATTCTGCTCATTGTTAGGGTTTGACAGAACCTCTGTGATTCCTTCAGCTCTTTCTTCTATCACCTTTCTAGAGCATACTCAGGATAAAGTTTTAGCTCCCATTTCCAGATCCTCTACCTAAGAAGGAATCTTTTTCTTGATGTCTGTCTTCTAAAACGAACTGAGTACTGAAAATAAGTGGTTCAGTATTGTTCATACTTTAGATTTCAAGTTCAACACCCTTCCAGCATTTGTGGAGAAACGTTAGGAAGTGAATTGTGTCCTTTTGTGACATCAACAGACTTTTCTGTCAGAGCAAAGCTTCAGAATAATGGCTAAGTAAAAATGGCATCTGGCTAACCAAAGGACTTATTACAGTAGCAGCAGATAACACTCAGAACTGTATTCAGAATTTATTAAGATGTTCCTTCCATATCAAAATACCAAACACAAAGCCAGCTTCATTCTAATTTTATCATTGACTTTGGAGAGGAGGCTTTACATTTGTTAAAATGTGCTTATATAAATGAGGATAGTTTCGTAGAGAGGATTAAATTTATGCTTGCAAGCATTTCAAAAACAATTTTATGAAAACCAGTGAATCTTCATCGTAATATTTCTCCTTATACTGCAATGACATTCTTTCCCTACTGAGGTGCTGTTTGCTTCTACATGAAATTTGTACACAGATGCAAAAATAATTACCTAAAACAAAAGAAAACAAAAAAAGCTACTCTTGTTGGTACTTCCTCATGGGTGCCACTTTAAAGGAAACAAAGTGATATTTTAGAATGAAGATTGCTTAGTCCTCATTTTTTAATACAGGTAGGGCTCCAGAGACAGAGCCTCATATGGCTGAAACTCTGCTGGTCTTTTCCTTCTCTTAGGGAGGAGTGCATAAAGCATTGCATTGATTTTCCAAATCCAGATGCTAGTATTGTCATGCCCATTCCACAATGGTGGGAAAAAATGCCACCCCATTTTTGCTGTTTGTCTTATACGAATGCAGACATTTAAACTTTTCTGCTGAACTTCTTATTAATAACTGATCACAGATTCATTGGATTAAGAATCTTACTGTCTTCTCCATGGTCTGGTGTAATCATATTTTCCTGCTTTTATGCATATGTTTCTTGACTTCCAAATAAACCTATTAACAGAGAGTCTACATCTGCCACTGTGCCTTTGTCACAGCTATGATACCTGTCTTTGATCATTATTTCTTGGTCCTGTTTTCTCCTCCTCAAGTTGTTAATTTTTGTCATGAATGATATTACGTTCCCCTGTCAGGGAACAAAATGTATTTTGAGTCAATTTACTAAAATAGTCACTGCTAAGTGCTTTTTCTGGACAACGTTGACACCTTTGACATTTTCTAAAATGGCAAAAATAACTGTATTTAAGGTATGATTTATGGGTACTCTGTGTCAAAGGAATGCTATTACAGTTTCTGATGCAGCAGTCCCAACTCCTTCAATGAACAAATTGCTGATAGTGCAGCTAATTAATGCTTTATTAGTTTTTTGTGGTCAATTATAGAAAGTTATAAAAAAGTAAAATGCAATTTAATAATAAAGAACTTGTGATTCTTGTTTCTCTCTCAGAACTGCTTTGTTTTTCTGCATGTGGAATAAACAATTTCTACACAGCTCGGTTTTATAAGACACAGCCCCCCAGCCAATAAGTAGAAGCAACTCCTATGATTAAAAAGTAGACTGGAGTCTTTAAATGCCTTTCTGATTGCTGGCCTCTATTAAAAACTTCTTAAAATAATAGATAGGTTTAATTCCTCAAGCCAAAGAAAAATGGTATCTTCTTAAGTATTTTCCATATTTATTATATTGATGAGATTTGGCTAGTGAGAAAAAAAAAAAAGGAAGTAAAATCTCTTGTATTGCAAGTTTTAAATGTACCAGGCTAAGGTTTACTTAATTAGAACCTCCAGGCAATAAAGGAGCCCTTTTTTAAATTCTGTGAATCTTAATATGCTAAATAATGCAAAGCTTCAACTCTTCAAGCATGAGACACACATCTGGCAGCTTAACATTTAAATTACAGAAAAAAACCACTTCACTAGTAATTTTCATGAAGAAAAGAATGGGAAATGTATTACAACTAAATTTAATTTCTTTTTAGATTTTTCATCCTGTCTAATTGCAGGCATTTCACACATCCTCTTTTATTTATTTATTTTCATACAGATTTTTTCTGTACTTTTTATTGATCTTTAATTTGAGCAGCTTCTTACTGTTACAGCCATTGAAGAAATACATTGTGTTTTTACTTAGCAAAAATTGTTCAAAGAAATCTATGAGGAATTAAAGTAATGAGCTCACTGGTTTAGCAAGAAAAGAGCATTCAGAGCCTTACAAATAAAATATAAAAAGAGCATGTCGTCATTAAATAACAGACTTGAGTTCCTTCTCCCTCCCATTTCTTAAATGTAGAATATTATTGTTTTCTTTATTCTTTTTATTGTCCCATTTTTTTTTGCCAAGATAATTACTGCTTTATTCATTTGACTCCAAAAACATTGTTAAAGTATTCATCATTTGAGCAAGGCTGTTTGGAAAGCCATTTTTGTGTACTGGGGAAAAAAAGAAGAAGAAAAATTAAACAAAGAAAACCACAGAAACCATCTTTACAAAGGTATATTTATATTTTAATATGCATTTATGGGTTCATACATGTATCCCATATACAAAATACATAGAGACAGTTTGAACAAGTTATTCTGTATGTGTGCCCATGTGACATACCCAGCAGCTGTATTTTATGTTGTTTTGCTGAATTCAGTAAACCTCTTCTTTCACCCTAAATGATGTAAATATCTGTGAATTCCTCATTTACTGTGAATGCTGAACATATATACCCCTGTATATGTGTGTATATATATGTAGAAAGTAAGAAATATAGGAGTGTACACAAACATGGACTTAAACCTGTGACATTGTATGTGCACATTGTGTATCAACCACTGTAACACCTAAGAGCAGATCCTTTCTGTAGTGTGATTTTAAATACAATTGACTGTCCCTTACTGTGTGAAACTCAAAATAACTTAAAAAAAAATTGAAATAATTGTTAAATGTGTTTCTGGCTTATTCTCCATGTATCCTACATTAAAAAGTGTAATAAAGACCTTTATTTTTGCCACACCACTGCTTACTATGATGTGAGAGTACATTATTGTTCATTACACAGGTTACTGCTTTTCAGGAGCTTGAGGGACATGTGACTTATGTTTTCTAAGAAAAATTTATGTTCCTGTGCCTCATTCTTGATCCACATCTATGCCTCTATAAGAAAATTAACTGCCTTCTGTCTGCTGAAAAACACTTCCTGGAGCATTTAAAATACCTTCCTATGTCATTCTTCTGTCTATTATTTCTTTATTTCTACTTTCCCCACTGTTTTTCATCTATACAATTGTTATTTCCAACACTACAGCATCTGAAGTCTTCTCTGCATTTACCATACTAACACTTTCAGAATGTAGGAGAGAAATAGCCACCTATAACTATAAATAAATGACTCAGATGAAGGGGGAAAAATTATCAGCCTGAAGTCGGTCAGTGTCTTGTTGGTTGAGGGACCAACACCCAGCTGCTTCCTTTCCAGAGGTTTACCTTGGGCACAAATATAAAAATAATTTTTCTTGTTTGTTTGTTTGTTGTTTTTTTTTTCCGCTTACAGAGGATTACCAAGGTTGCCATGGAAATGCAGACAAGCATTGTAGCTCGTTTTGGCTGGAGGAAGTCCAAGGAGGACATCACAAGGTATTGGTCTTTATATGAGCATTACCATCTCCCTTAAGGCTCACAGCCACTGGAGCTTCTACATGTGCCATTTGAGAATGATTTGTGGTCTTGCTTGCTCTGGTTGTTGTGTTTCTTTAATCTATCCCTGTGAATTTTTTTATAGCCAAAATAAGGCTTCCCATATCCAGGTGTATTGCTGTCTCCTGTATAACTAATCTCTCCCACAATGAAACTTCAAGGGATGGTTAGGAAAGACCACTGAGCAGTCAAACAACAGAAGCTTGATCCAGCTGCAGGATGATATTATTTCATCAATGTGTAAACACAAGATAGGTTTTGTATGCACCCATAAACTTCAAGCTCTCATGTACTTGTGCAGAAGACCATCAGAAAATTTTGGTATGTATATTCGTAGTATCCTGACCAAGGACATCATTAATTTGTGAACAAATATTGTGCCCTCAGTGCAATTTACCATGGAATTTTATCTGCAACAGGATAACACTTTCAGGGTGAGATGTTACTGAAACTTTCAGATTTAATGTAAATCATGAGAACTAAGACACAAAGAAGACCTTTTATTCCTGAAAATTGCTTCTTCTTGCACTATATTAGTAAATTATATATTTTCCAATGATAGTTGCAATTTTTTTCTCAGTAATTGTTGTTCCACTTCTATCTTTAAATCAGTATGGCTGCAGTGAATGAGCTGCAAAAGTGAGCATTCAAATTAATCATTCTGGTAATTTGCCTCACCCTGTTCTAGATACACTCTGAAACATTTTTAATGCTTTTAATTGCCCATTGGAAAAAAAAATCACTGCAGTACTCCGAGTACCCAAAAACTCCTTTAGCATAGCACAAATACTCAGTGACTGGAGATTATAATTGCAACTTTTAACTTTAGTAGAGTGATGATCTACATTTGTGAGCAAAAGCAGATTGGCCAACTGGATATTCCCTTGCTTCTCAATGTCTAAGTTTCCAAGTGATTTATTTCTTCAGGAAGATAAGGATAACTTGAAGAAAACAGAGTTGCATATAAATCTAGCTGCAGACTGAGGTGTGCATGTGTGTGTGTGTTTAGACTTATATCTAGAGGAGAGATGATTTAAGGACTGATGGAGTGGGTGTAATGGGCAAAGCAGCCTGGCCCAACCCATGGGAGTGGCAGAGTGAAATTCATTTCCTACAATCCCATAATAGCACAGTGCCTTTGAACAAAATGCCATGGTCTTATAGGAACCTCAGTTGTGGGTGGCTCTCAAAGCCACATTAAAGTGACCTGGTTTCAGCGAAGTGCATAAAGCCATGGGTAATTCAGCACTGTCTAGTCCCTTTGGTCCCTCTGAGATGACTCACGAGCTTACAGTTATTGACATGTTTGAATAGATTTCTGAACTGAGCCTCTTACAAGAATCCTTCTGCACAAAAGAAATGTGAGCATGTGAAATCTCCTTTCAGATGTTGTGAGAGCCCCTCATTTTTAATGGGATGAGTGAATCCTAATGTTCAGAGAGAGCCTTTTAGCATTTTCAAGATTTAAGCATTTGGCCTGATTTATATAATTTGGGTCTAATTTTATCTCTGGATAGCATATTCTGAAATAATTTTACCTAACAATTGAATATAGAAAACATTGTCAAATTAATGTAAACAACAAACTTAAGGAAGAAGACACAAGTTCATGTAGTGGTTTATTTTCCTCAGCAGTCCCTTTACTTTTTGTAAACGGATCTTTTCTTTTCTTTTCTTTTCTTTTCTTTTCTTTTCTTTTCTTTTCTTTTCTTTTCTTTTCTTTTCTTTTCTTTTCTTTTCTTTTCTTTTCTTTTCTTTTTTCTTTTCTCTTCTCTTCTCTTCTCTTCTCTTCTCTTCTCTTCTCTTCTCTTCTCTTCTCTTCTCTTCTCTTCTCTTC
>VWYI01023222.1:83931-113081 GCA_013399455.1 Anthoscopus minutus
TTTTCTTTTCTTTTCTTTTCTTTTCTTTTCTTTTCTTTTCTTTTCTTTTCTTTTCTTTTCTTTTCTTTTCTTTTCTTTTCTTTTCCAAAAGAATGAGAAAGATCCTTGAGTCTGACCTAAACTTTTTGGGGAATATAGATTTCTCTGCTTTGCCCTCCCCACCCCCAAACTGATCTATGTTAAAGAGTTGCAAATGGTCTCTCACTAAGTGTATTCTGAGTGATGGGAGTTAGCAACAATTCAGCTTTTGTCGCAATGAGTGTGGAAATTACCGTGTGTATTAATGTATTGAATAGTAGCAATAAAACAAAGAATGCTCATGGTCAGTGACTTCTGAGAGAAGTAGAATATTCTGTAGTTATAATGCCAACCTCATCCAGATGACTGAGTTTCTGCTTTGTGTACCTCAGACAAGAGCAAACAGTCTCAGAGAAATTAACTCATAATACTCTTTAACACCTTTGGGATTTGTGTCTTAAATAAGGTCTTTACATCTACTTTGCATGGGAATAGTTTAATGGAGACAATGTCAGTGCAAACAAGGTACCTTTCACATGCTACCTATTCTGAAACCTTGACTTCTAGGGTATAAAGCTAGGCAATTATGTGGCTGAGATTCAAAATGTGCATGAGATGTATGTAATCCAAAATTCAGAGTATAAATTCACCTTTTAAAGCAAAATGGTTTACAGAATAAAAAAAAAAAATCAAAAAAGCTAACAAAAAAAACCAACAAAAAGATGCCCCAAAAATCAAACTAAACAAAAAAAAACGAAACAAAAAAACCCCAACAAAGAACCCTCAAAAAAAGCCCAAACCAAAACAAAAAAATGAAACAAAAATATTTTTAGTTTTCATAATTAGTAAGGTGTAAAGTGGCATGACTGCAACAAGGCATCCATCCCCTTGTCCTTTCTGGACTTGTTCACTAAATGTTAGCAAACCCTTTGCAGAGTTTGGTATTGTGTCTGGGAAGCTATTAATAGATATTGTCATGGAAGTCACCTGCAGATGTTTGTCTGGTAAATTATGACCTCATCGTGTCTCTTGGTGGAAGCGAAGTTTGGCTCTCTATCTGGGGGAAATAATGCCAAATATCCAGGGAATCTGGAAGTCAATCCAGAGAGGCAGTGCAGAATCAGACCCTGTGCATGCAAAGATGTTATTCCAGGAATGAGCACAAATCAGGATCCTCTGCTTTGTAGCTCAAAGAGTAGTTTTAATGAGCATAAACTGGCACCAGCGCTGAAAGGTGCAGTACTGTCCCTGTCCTTTGTGCTGGCAGCTGGGGCAGAGTGGCCTGGACTGCCGTGGGTCCAGCTGAGAGCTAACCTAGTTAATAAAAGAAGAGGGAAAAAAAAAGCCAAGCAATATTAATTCCAGTCCCAGGTCAGTTCCCTCCATATGGCTTACTATGGATGTGTCCAGTCTTTTGCACTGACAAGAGTGTGGTATGCAACACTGGAAAAAGCAAGAGGGTGGAGGAAGACTGGCTCACTTCTGGTGTCACCATGAGCTTGCACCTCCTTGAAAGGGTTTGTCACAGCCTTATAGGAGCATAAATCGATTCACAGAAAAATATTCTCTATGCAGCTCCAGGACCCATGATTTTAGAAGGCTGAAATCCTTGGATGTGTCCAGAGGAGGAGAAAATAGAGGGCTGGAAGGCATGTCCTGTCAGGAGTGACTGAGGACTCGTCTAGCTTGGAGAAAAGCAGGCTCTTCAGCTTCCTGGGGAGGGAAAGTGGAAAGGAAGGTGCTGAGATCTTGCTTGTATCCAGTAACAAGACGTGTGAGTGTTTCAGAGATGTACCAGGAGAGGTTCAGACTGGACAGCCGGAAGAAATTCTTTACTGAGAGGGTGGCCAAAAGCCTGCAACAGGCTTCCTAGGGAAGTGGTTGATGTCTCTGGCCTGTGAGTGTTTAGGAGGTATTTTTAGTGTCCTTAAAAGCATGCTTTAAGTTTTGGTCAGCCCTGAATTGCACCACAGATGCTTGTTGTAGGTCCCTTCCAGTTGAAATAGGCTATAGTCTATTCAAAGTCTTTTGAATACATATTTCAAAGCAACTTTGCCGCTGCTGTTTCCCACATTTGTTACAGAGTGAAAACAGAGCTAGATTTCAAAACAGAGAAAGTGGCACCTCTTATTTTGCTAGCTGTATCTAGCTAATTACCTTAGTGTTCTAACTTGTTCTTATTTTCCTTTAAAGGTCAGCTGGAATAACCCACCTAACCAGTGTTATGAAGAAAAATCAGGTCTCGAGAACAATGCAAGTGAAGGAAAAGGGAAAACGTCTGCAGAGAGCAATTTTTATTTGGAAGACTTGGAGAAATATACCTTCTCTGTGTGGTAAGTGATCTCAGCATCAGTTTCACAACCCAAAAGTTTGCCTTGCTATATGTATATTACAGAGGTGTCTGCCTTTAGATGAAAGTTATTGGGCTGAGAAAAACCCAAAAAAGCAAAAACCAAAACACATGGGATTTTCTTGGACTTACTATTATTTATGATTGAAGTTGAATTAAAAAAATTGGAAGAGCTTTTTGTCTGAGAATGCAATTTTGACATTTCTGCATTGTTTTGAGAAGCTGTGTCAGACGAATAAAGGTAAAAATATTTCCAGCATAATATTTTCAGCATTTTAGGGAGCAATATACTACCTTTTTTGGATATTATTTTAATCTGTTATAAAATACGCATATGGGGAATGACTTAAAATGAATAGATAAATTAAAATGAAATTAAAAAGGCTGCATCAAAATGAAATATTTTCATTTACTTTTAATTATATTTCCTAGAATTTCATCTTTTAGGTAATTGCAAATCTGGACAGTTATTTGTAATTACTAAAAAACAATGAAGACCCAATCCTTTGCTAAATGAAATGATCTCATAAGCTTTCATATAGCTCCCTGCTGTGCTTTGAATATTCAAAACTTAGCTGTAATATACATTTCTGGCACCCATGATCTTCTCCAAATCAGCCCCAAGAGTTTCAAAGAAAACATCCAGAAAAAACCCATCAGAATAGAGTGTATATCGATGAAAATTTAGTTTTAAGTTACTTCTGTGTCAAAACACGAGGCAGGATTGTCTCACAGGTAAGCCAAGCAGCCTTCAATATCTCTAGTGCTGTCTATGCCCACTCTCATTTGCCTTGGTGCCTTTAAAATTGGCAGGAAGTCAGGTAAAGACCTAATGTACAAAAAGTGCATTTTCATTGTGGCAACCTAAACTCAGCCCTAGAGGTGATTAACCTTGAGTACTGGAGAAGGCAGAAATCGGCAGAAGAATAACACACACTCATATGATTAGGCTTTCATAATTCTGCTGGATTAATTATGGTTGTTTTGGACAATTAAAGACTCCTCTATCCTGGCCATAGTATAAGAATAGATTTTAGAGTAGCAGCGCTCATCCAAATATCCTTGCCAGCTCCCACTCTTTCATTTTACCTACCTTAATTTTACAATTAAATTAACCAAATTATCAACAATTACCTATTTCAAGGTGCTTGCTTTCTGTAGTGGTGAACTTCACTCCCTCTTCCATGTTTTGCAGAGTTACAGTGATAGAATTAATATTTAATTGTATATGCCCCATCCCTGGAAGTGTTCAAGGCCAGGCTGGATGGAGTCCTGAACCACCTGGTCTGGTGGAAGGTGTCCATCCCTACCCACAGCAGAAGGTTTGGAACTAGATGGCTTTGAGGGCCCCTCGTAACCCAAACCATTCTGTGATTCTGTCTACCTTTAAAGTCAGCAGCATTGATCCTTTATTCTTTTCAGCTTAAAGTTGTTCAGCTTAAAAGTACTGGGAAAGGGGCCCAACTCTGCCCTTATCAGCCTGGCCCCAGGCTTTGACCTCCATGGCCTTAGCAATTGCACAAGGTATCTGGAGAAGCAGAAGGGACAGACACTGGTCTCTATTGGTATGCACCTTGCCTTCTGATTTGGGGAATAGGAGAAAGTGACTGTCCTTTCTTCCATTTTGTCTTCTATTTATTTTCTTTGTCCTTTCTTAGGGAGCCCAGCTCCATGCCTGCAGGGTCTTTGACTTTGTCAGGGTTCCCTGGACAGGCAGAGTTATATCTAGGCACAAGAAGTTACAGGTCATGAACCAGATCTTCCTGGTACAAAACAAAAGGAACACGAGATGTGTCATGGTGCTGCCTGTCCTAGCTGAAGCCAGTATTTTGTCATTTCAGTATGCCATTCTATTTACTGTATCTGTCATGCTGTTGGAAATAAGGACCAATTCTTGTTTTATTTACTTATTTGTTATGTTCAGGTTCCATGAAGTTAGCACAAAACAGAGTTTAGAGTGAATCTCTCTGCTTTCTGCTTCACTTGTGGTCATCCTATTTAACAGAAAGAGAAAAAACAGGAAAATGAAATTACTTTACTCTTGGTCAAGTAATATAGGTATTACATATGGTGTGCCATGTAAAGAGTGTATGATAATACAATAGTGTATTAAGAATCTATTTTTAGAGTTAATTCAGGACATTTACTTGGGAGTCTGATACCCTGTGAGTTGTTATTTTCATTTTTTTACTATACCAGCATGATGTTTCGATTGTTACTCACTTCTGTCTGTCTCCTCCTTTTCTTCTCTCCTACTTTCTCCATCAAAGGGCACCAACTCTTCTTTGTCTGTTTCCAGACCTTCCCCTCTGCTACAGTTGCTACCTTTTAAAAAATGCAATGCAAGATAATTAGCTACTACAAAAAATTTTAATAGCACTGTAGATCTGGGGGCAGCTTAGATCTCCACAAACTTCAGAGTTTTAGATGCTCCAAGATGCAATCTGAGCAATTTCCTTGATCTTTTATTGCAGCTGGTAAATCATTTATTGGGCTAGGTCATTTTACAAAATCCTCTTTAAAAACAAAATCCCATAAAATGTATTTATCATAAAGTACTGCACAACCAACAGTCTTCAAAGTTGTACATACCCTGTATTAATTAAAAGCTAGCGTTGGACCATGACAAGTTAAAAGTACCCACTGTCTCAGTCTTTCTCTTCCTCTCCCCCCACCCCACCTCTCCCATGATTTTTTCTCTCCTCTTTTCTTTCTCACATATTCTCTTCTCTTTTAAGGCATGCCAAAGGGGAGATTGGTGAGTACAAACAAGAAATTCTTTTGTGATCACAAATATTTTTCTGATAATTGTGATTTTTTGTTGTTGCTTCCATTGCTATAGCATGCTTGTCCTTCTCCATTCATATTAATTTGACAGTGGTGTCTCAGATCCATAGGCCATAGTCAAACCTCCTTACAGTGGGCATTATACACATATGTAATAAAAAGATCATTTTGGCTGCAGAAGCCCACAGGCTTCAGCTTCGATCTCTCAGCCTACACGAGTGCCTTTCCCACAGTGGCCATGCACAGCCTTACTCAGAGCATCATGCTTCTGCTTGAGTCCAGTGAGTTGAGGGTGAGGGGGATGAGTCCAAAAGATGAGGTGAAGGTTTAGACAACAGGCAAATGTGTTTGCATATTGCAGGGCCATCCATGCTGCTGAGGTGGTCAGCTGCACTCACAGCCTGGTAGATGCCAGACACTCATCAAGTGCTTTGCTGACCTTCCTGGAGAGCCCAGGACTTTGCCTTGTACCCACTGCAGCATCACTGAACCTGCCTTCTATGAGATTTCCATTCCTGGAGCTAAAAGCCTGTGTAATCTACACTAGAGCATAAATATTAGTAGTAGTTATTGTCTGAATAATATGGTTGAGGTCTACAACCTTGAGAGAAAAGGAGGAAATTTTGGAGGAATTTTGACCTTACAGCCTGCTGTCAGAAGCACTCTAGCTCTCTTCTTCTGTTCCCTGAAACAAGCAAAACTTGAGGGAAAGAATGTTCTTCATGACTATTTGTCACTATAAATCCAGATTTCTTGAACGTGTATAAAAAAACAGACATGAGAAATGATTTCAACACTTCAGTGTTTAACTTTGCTTTTTACATATAGTTCTAGAGGGGATGAGAAAAAGATCCCAGATTTCAAAAATCTTCATTTGTCTTAATATGAAAAATAATAATGACATATACATTTCCTGTGACTTTAGGAATCTTCAGGCTTGAATTTAGATACAAAAACTAGCAGTTTCAATTTTCAAATTGAAACTTCAAGTTTCAATTGCCAACAACTTAGCATCAAACACAGCTCTCAAGGGTTAATATTACACACAAATATAAAAGTAACGATCATCCTTTGTCTCCATGCAATTAGCTTTTTAACAACGTGCCTGTAGCTCCTACCAAGGCTAAATGCTGCTTTGAAATATTTTCAACTCCAAATGTGTTAAGCTGACTCTGGCCAGTTTCTATAAAACCAATTAATTGTAGGGCACTGCCTTTTGTGCACCCAGTGCCCCATGAAGCAGTGCCACGTGTTGCTCATGGTGGCTCAGTTGCAGGCTGGTCAGTGCAGTGCCAGTGCAGGACCAGACAGCTTCTTGATGCAGGAGACAGCTGGTAAATCCTATCTAGAGTCATAGTCTTGCATTTCTGGACTCCAGGGCATTGGACCAGGCTTTGGTTGTCACTTGCACCCATCAGGATCAGATGCAGCTCTTGTTCAAGAGAGGTAGCAAGGGGATGGTGAGAACAAAATGGACTCTTGGCAGCATGTGACAGCCTGGGTAGGGTGAACAAGGTTCAAGACCCCTTTACAACCCTGCCTATACACGTGTAGACTTTGTGATTTTTTTTATGGTCCAAATTGAGGAGGATACTGAGGGGCAGGAAGAGTTAACTGTAAAGACCACAATACAATACAATAAACTTGTTTTTTATATAAAGACAATAAACTTTCCTTTTATAATACACATGTGATTTGACATTGAAATAAATGCAGATGCTTCTTTGCTTGGTGTATTCCCTGTTGTGCTTTCTAAAACACCTTCACATATGGTTTGCCTCATTCCTGTGAAACTGCTTGTTGTTTATGTCATACAAATAGAACAGATTGAATTTATACCAAGATAGGAAGGTGATGAATCCTATGTTAGAAAAAAAATCTTTGCCTGAGTGTTTTGAATTTGTTCAAAATTAGCATTGCCTGTTAAAAATTGCCCTGGATTGTCCCTTTAGCTTTTCTAAAGATTTCATTAAAAAAACCCAAATCTGCACATGCCTATAAATGCAACCTTTTAGTCAAATATGTAACATTTACCTAAAATCAAAGGTCAAATTTTACCAGTTTTTTATAGCAGACCTAGTAGGATCTGTTTCATGCACATATAAAAAATAATGCCATTAAGAGCAGACATTCAACTTCCTTTGTGAAAAGCAGAATAGAGCTTTACTGCTTGCTTTAAAAAGTGCTAATCTTTTAAAAATTTCTCAGTAACTTCTGATGGTTCACCTAAACCGTGTTTCATTGTTTCCATTTTGAAATGTAGTTAAAGGCAGGTCAAGCCTGGACTCTTAGGAGAAATCAGAATTCCCACTCTTTTCTTTGATTGTTTTCAAGTCTTTCACACAGTAGTCTTAAAAATGCTTAAGCTTTAGTTGTGTGAGCATAATTCCCTGATTCTGAGGTCTTTATGAGACTTTTTTTGCAGGCAAGTCTTGGCAGGATGCAAGTAATATTTTTGGTTTGGTTTGATTTTTTTAGCATATTAAGGTATGAGACAGTGTTTACTTTGATGCAAGTTCTCCAATCTTTGAGGACTGAATTTTTACAGCAGACCAGTACATACATCTGTGGAGTTTTTGCTTTAGGTTTTGGTCTCATGGGAGATTTTTCTGCTACAGGATAAGTTTACATTTTGGAAAATTATTCTGTGAACAAATCATTAAATATGACAATGGCATCTTTCCTATGCATTCTAATTTTTCTGGAGATGTTAGCTTCTTCTTTTATTATATAATTTAATTCATATTTGGGCAAATTCCAATCAACTACACACATTCAGATATTTTATTTCTCACATTCAGAGATTTTATTTATTTTCTCTCTTGTGCAATCCTGTTCTGGTGCATTGTGGTAAAATTTTGTCAGTGAAACTTGAATGATAAATAAAGTGTTTGGAAAAAAAATTGAAATTAAAAAAAATATTATTTCCAAATTAATATAAACTGCTAGGGAAAAAATTGTGTAAGATTGAAAATACATGAAACACGAGTCTTTGCTAAGAACTGTTTTCTCTGGGAGTCTTTTGCAAAGCTCTCCAATATGTATGCACACTCTTAATTTTGCCAGGATTTGATCTTCTTGTGGTGATGGGAAACATGTACTATTGTAGTTACCTGCGGACTTCAGTGCAATTATACTTGATGATAATTTTGTTTATATGTTCAAGGTGATGAAAAGGGTTGGCAGCCAATGTGCTTCCTCCTGAAGGTTCCAGAGCTGCAGAACTCAGCCAGCTGGGAGCTGGCCTCTAGCAACAGAGAAGAGAAATTAGTGATACAAAGAATTAGTTGAGAGTGTCAGTTGAGAGCTGTCAGTGACTGATCAGTCACAATTTCTAGGGAGATGTTTGTTTGGTTGGTGTTGTTTTTGTTCTTTTCTATTGGCTTTAATGTTCTTGAGCAGAAAGGAGCTTAGTCATGGAGCCACTTCAGTACAGACCCAAAGTTTTCCTAGATATCTTGTCGAGGGAATTGTGTGATTGGCATCCAATTATGAGTAATGGAGGAGAAAGAGCAGGGAAAATGCTCCCTAGTGCTGGAGCAGTACACAGTTTGACCTAGACCTCTCCAGGATTGTGTTTTTATAATTCCTCGCCAAAATGCTCTTTCTGCTCTCTTCCTCCATCTTAGAGAATTCTTATCTGGTAAAAGTGAAAGAATATGGTTCAAATTTGGTAATAGTCAGGGGAAAACGGATTATAACTAACATGCAGCTCTTTGACAATAAATTGCTAATTTCTCTTAAATATGGAGAATGTTGAGTCTCCAGTTACCAAGAAATGTGGACTCACAAAGTTGCTGGAGCCTTTGTTATAAGTGCAGTCAAAATATCTTCAAGACAGCACTGCCAGCTTCTCTCCCTCACAGGCATTTCACATGACTCAGCTTGGATTCCTGCTCAGCACAAAAGCACTTTCTGACTTAGCTGACTTGCCCTTTGGTTTGTTCAGACTCATAGGAGAGTAGAAGACTTAGGAAACTGGCTGTGAAACGTGGAGTTGAGAGAGATGTGGTTGTCTGTCATTTAAGAAACATTTTGTTTTCATGAGCTAGAAAAGATGACATTACTGATGACTAGTGAAGAAAAGCGAAGCTATAAGTGTGCCATACATGGTCATCTCTAATGAATAGAATGAATAAAAATAATAAGTGCATTACATAGCTAACTGTCACATCTTCAGGGCACTACAGTAAATAAGTGGGAGTTATATATGTGCATTAGTAGCAAAATGGTTACCACACTTTGGATCCTATTGAGAACAATGTGGAGAGAAAAATATGATAGATTGCTGCTTTTTATCTGTCACTGCTGTGGCACAGAGGCATAGACCATATGTATGTAAAATGACTTTGTTATTTCAGTAAATTCTCTAACTCTTTCTGTTGTAGCCTGTAGCAAAATGAATAAGTAGCTGAAGATCCTGATGGGATAGTTCTGATTTTATCAGAATAAAATACCTCTGCAGAGGCATAATTATTATTAAATATACAGTGATGTGTGACAAAACAGCCAGAGAAGTTAGCAGGTCTCTGCTTTTACAGGTTTCCAGTACAAACTGAGACGCTTCACAAAGGATGGGAACAAGAACCTCTGATGATGAAGCTGAAAAGAGAGGGAAAGTTTGGGCAAATGTGGGCCTCGTTAACTGGGATTCTTGTTTCCTATTTCAGAGGTGATGATAAAACTGGGGATGACAGTCAAAATGCTCCTCCTCAGTCACCTAGTGGAACCAATTTCTTGCCTTCTATTTTGCCTGTTAGGTAGAATACAGTATCTCCTTCTCTGGCAAAGTCAGATTTGGACAGGGTGGAGATGAGAACGGTGTATAGGAGAGAACAGAAAGGATCTGCCATATGCCTGGCCTTGGATCTGAACATGCAAACCAAGCTACCAGGTCTGGGAGTCCAGTTACAAAATTTGGAATAAAATGCAGTCTGTCTGCCCTTTGATTTAAGAGGAAGTCCAGCCAGTGAGGAATTTACAGTCATCAGGCTAAATTCTTATGACAGTGCAAATTACTGTCTTGAGCTTAGTTTTTAAACAACTTGGTAACCCTCCGGTGTACTTTGTCTTCATAAGATTTTCAGCCGGGTATCTAAATCTATCCCAGTTTTTGATTTAGGTATCTGCTGAAGGCTAATGACTGAAAACATGCCAGACTGTTTTATGGAATTAGGTTCAGCTATCCTTTCTTGCAGTTGTACTGAATGCTGTCTTTCTCACAATGTGAAGAGATGCTCTTCCTGGCTATTAATCCTCCAGTCTAAACCACTACAGGGGAAGAGAGTTGGGGATGGGAAAAAAAATCCCATTCCTTTGTCAGTCCCATTACTCGGAAATAGAGGGCAAGCTATTTTACAGAGCTTTTAACTAACTACTAATGTAATTTGTTCTGCATTGTTTGCCCATTAATCCAAAAATTACTTTTCCCTTTGAAGCTTGCTTTATGTAGAGGAAACAATGCCACCCTTAACCATTATGTGCATCATTTTATGCAGGATAACTGTTTTTATTTGCCTTGCATTTCTGTTAAATGTAATATTGTGCCTTTGAGCATCTTTGGTGTCTTGGTAAGTTATAGTATTTCAAAGTTGGAATAATTTCCATTTCAAAACATTGTATCATGATCCTCATCTTCTAAAAGGCACTTGGATGTATGTTCATACCGCAAGTATTCAATTTACCCTTAGATGTGCCAGGAATTTTGAGGAACCAAAGGGTTCTCTTGTCTCTTGGAATATGTCTTTCTTTCTCTGGCTTAAAACACATACATCAGATATAGAGTTTGACCTACAAAATGAAAGAGGGTGAAAGATATGCATTCGGTCTGGTTTATCACGCATTTCACTATCTTTCACAGTGCATCTGAAGAAATACTTCCCTATCTCCGCATGCTTTATATACATAAGCACATAAAAACACATTTCAGTTTTCCTTGAGATAGTTATATGAATCAGCATCTCCATGGTGAGAGTGTCTTTCTTATGCCTCAACTTTCAGAAAAAAAAACTTGATATATTAAATTAAAGTGCTTATATTTTTTTTTCTTGGAGATCAACACTGAATAAATACTGAATTTCCATATTTGACATCCTTAAAGAAAGTCAGTAACTGATCCTAAAAATCAAATTGTCTTCTAGTGGCTTTAAATGGAAGTAGGCTTCCTTGGTATTTTTAATCAATCCCTTTGACTGATATTATGTAGCAGGTCTGTACAAACACTGGCCCAAGGAGTAACCAGCATCTCAGTGTCTTCCAGCAATTCCTTATGATTGTGTATCCCCAAAAGCTTAACGCCAGCTGTGTGGCACTCACAGAGATGTGACTCTGTAGTGCGCTGCCACCGATCTGTGGAGTCATGGGACATTAAAAAGCCTAGTCTAGTTCATTTGTAAATTGGCTATTATTTTTAGTTAGTTCCCCAGGTGAATGCATCCATGCTATGCTAATCAGTCTGAATTAATTCTAGGAGACAGTTTTCAAAGCGGCGTACAGCAGGCTGGTGTCCCAGTGGTAGGTTCTCTCCTGTGTATTAGTGTGGAAACGTGTTACATTAAAAGCTCTGTTTATTAGACAATCCTCTTTCTCTAAAGCACTGAGTCTGTTTAACCTACTGTGCTAGTTATTCTCCTAAAGATTTCCAGACCTGCATTTTTCTAATAAAAATTAACAGTGGGAGAAAAGATGGCTTGATGGCAAATTCAATGAGATATGACCGAGACAACATGAGAAATTCTGAACTATGAAATCAAGTGGCAAGAGAAGTAATATTTTAAGCCTGGCCCCCACAAAACTGCGGCCACGTGGAACTTTCCCTTTTGCCTTTACTGTGCGTTGGATCAGGCCCTGGAGATTACCAACAATATTTCAAGGGTTTATGATCGTTGCTAACTTTGGAAACACTGCCAGGCTTCAAGAATAGAGACTGCATTCCACATGCAGCAGGAATAGCCTTTTCCCTACTTTGAGTAATGTTACAGGAACAATAAAAAATTCTTGCTACTGGGAATGCCAGGCTCTGTGGGACTTGGATGGGACCTGACATTTATACAGTTCATCACTACTGTAGATCAAGGAATGCTACTTTTAGAAAAGAATGCATATTCATTCTTTTTTGTTAACCTTTGCTTCAGTGCATTCATGACAAGATTGTATGGGTATGTAGCTGTGTTTTAACAGTTTTTTAATTTCAGTTGTTGCTTGAAGCACTACTCTGGAAATTAGACACTTTTAGTAGTTCAATTATTGTTGATTTATTCATCCCTCTTGTAGATACAGTGAATGTAGTTACTATAGTAAGGTTATCTAGTTCTGAATGCCAAATGCCAAGCTTCAGAGCTTACATCTTGGCAACTGCAAGACTTATTGGCTTGGAATTTGTCGTGCCAGCAGTACTGCCTTGTAGCATTTATTTCACAGATTTTCATTAAATGGGGGAAGACAAGAGAGAATAGTGCTACTAGTGACATAATGCATCAAACTGTTTACTAATGTTACAGGGAAATCAGCTCAAAATAACATAACTCCAGGCTTCATTCTGCCAGTTTCCAAGACTTCATTGGAAGAATAGCAACAATACACTAAATGTAAAACCTGTAAAAGTGCTAACTGGGAAAAATGTTTTATTTAATATTACCCTTTTGGAAAAAATCAGAAAGTGTAGAACAGCAAAATAAACTAAAACTACTGTACAATGCTTGGAACTTTCATTAACTTTGTTATAATTTGTCTCTTGGGGTCAATGAGTCAGCAGAAACTTGCTTAAGTTCCACCACCTTTAGCATCTGCTCTGAGTATGTTGCTAGACAACAAATGCTGCCAACAACAAATGAGAGGGGCAGATCCTCAGCTGAGGTAAGCTGTTGAAGTGCCATTTCTAGTGAAGTGATAACAATTTGCTTTGACTGAAGCATAAACTTTCATGCTAACCTGCTGTAACGCTTTCCATCACCCTGTAGACTGTCTGCATGTGAAATATAATGCACCTAATGGCATTTAAATTAGCTATCATTGGAGGCATCTGTCATACTATAATCTTTCCCAGTCATTTGTGAGGTCCTCTACCACTTAGCCTCCCTCCACTTTGCAGTGGCATCTCTTCTGCTGGTGCTACTCTACTAGCACAGATATCAGCTCTCATCCTCCCCTTGCCACTACTTCCATGTGCAGCTTTAACCCACAACTTTTACCCAGAGATAACGCCTCAGACTATCTGTGAAGTTTTTCCTCTAATCCCATCCTCCTCAAAAGATGGGTAGAAATCATTAACATCTAGCTCTGCTTGGAGTGGTGACAACCTGAATCTGCTGAGATGCTGCTCTACAAAAAACACAGCCCCATATATGGCTTTCAGCTTAAGCTTGTGTTTCATCCTCCAATGGGCAGTTTCAGTGCTACAGGACAATCTCTCTGAAGCATGACTTTACAATTTTATTAGTTTGACCAGTACAGAATAACAAAACAAGGAATTTGGATTCACCAATTAGCAACCACAGAACTTCATCTGAAGGCCAGTGTAATTGCACGGATCTGATTCTAAGAGTTCAGACAAAATCTGCAGCAGATGTCTTATGTATAGCTGATAGAGTTTAATGGAGTGATCTGTAATCAGCTGATAAATAACATTATGTATCATAGCTGTTATTTCTGTTTCACTGGCTGTCGTCAACTAAAGATTCTGCCTTTATTTAGGATTAAAATGAAAAATCACAGACCTTTTTCTTAATCCTTTACTCAAAGCTTCTCCCAAAATGACCACATCAAAACATTCAACCGGAAAAAGGACTGTAAACTTTACTTCCACTGTGATTTTTTTTCCTAGAGGTTGACGACAGTATTTTCCACTCTAAATGGAGACTTTACACTGAAGTTTTCTCTATATTTTATTCACCAAAATTTAAAGATTTCAACCTTAGAAAAATGACCCTTTTTTCACTGGCATTGCTTTTTTCTCAGATTTAAAAAAAAAAGCCTTTATTTATTTTTTTTTTTTTAAGAAACACAAAAGCTAAAAGATGTAAGATAGTAATATTCTTTTGATCCATGTTTGTATTTCTCATTGTCTTTGAATCTCTGACCCACTGATTTAATAACTTTATTTTCTTTACCTGGCTAATTTGTTTTTGTGAAATATTTTTGGTTTTATTGCTGTCCCTTTTCCCTTGTTAGTGATTCACAGATTTTCTTAGGCAGTTGGAAAACACATGCTGTTGCAGGATACTTTCTAATCCATGTTTGCCACTAACTGAATTATACATGGGTGGCATAGCACATATTCAGTCTTTCATCCTTATCATTTGCTTCATCATTACTTTCAATCTTCAGTAAAAAATGTGACTAACATGTTGTGTGGTATAAATAGACACTGCAGTTTGAGATCATTTATGCATGGTTTGAATTTTGATGAAATTTTATACTGCCCTCTGGGCTAAACACTTAACCTAAGTGATTGTCCCAATAACTTTGTTGAATCAAACCTTTTCAGATGGAAGTTTTACCTTTCATTATCTTCTAAACTGTTTACTATAAAGCTTTCCAGGAGTGTTAGGAAGCAAATAAAAAAGGACACAGTTGCTGTTTATCAGTGATTCTGTGAATCATTATCTTGTCATTGTAAATGAATGGAAATAGGGAAATAAAATACTTTAACTCAAAAGACTTTTCTTTTCAGGTGATCCCAGGTCACCCTCAATATTTTTTTCTTTTGCACCTACAAAATTGGGGGCTATACAAAATGTGAAAGCATAAATGTAGATTGATATATTTATAAGTATTTGTGTATAAATATATTTGACTTTGGCACCGCTCAGTGTGCCAGTTTGTGTGATTCTTCATTTGAATTTCTTCAGTTTTTAATTAGAAACTTCTAGTTTCCACAGTTTCATGATCTCTGCATATTTATTTATTTGCTATTAAAATGACTCAATATTTCTGAGTCACATATATTTCTGTTATTTTTACAAATGCTGCTTCAGCTCTATATTTGGGATAATTTTTATTTCAAAGACAAACATTGTTTCCATGTAGCTTCCATGCAACAGCATGTAGCTTTATTGGTCTGGGTGTTTAAAAGTCTGAAATTAATTTTTATAAGCTGAAAGCAATCGTTGAACACTGACGCTTAAAGCATTACAATAATGCAAAAAATTGTCATTGACTCGGTTAAGATGTTTCTATTTTTTGCAAAAACCAATTACAATACATTACTCTTGTTTTTTTTTAACCAGAAAAGGGTCTCCATTGGTTTTCATCTGAGCATTTTGTGGAGGTTTTTACTGTTAATGCACATCATGAATTGTTCAACCACTTCCTTCTTTCCTGTAGCCAGTCTTAGCAATTCTAATTTGCTAATAAACTTTAGGCATTTCCTCACCCCCTTGAATACAGTATCTTTTTAGGAAAGTTGAAACACTCAGTCCAGAAGAAGTAAGTGACTTAATTCAGACAGGCTGCCGCTTGGTTGCACGCCCACTGTGACAGAGGCAGGTCCTGTGACACCCTCTGTGGTCCCTGTCTTCTGGTCCCCTTGACCAAGGTGGGACATGACCCTCCCCATCCTCCTGGGTTTCTTTGACAGAGTGCTGAGTGCAGTTGGAGTGGGTGGTGGGTGTAGGGGATGGCACTCAGGTCTGATCTCCCCCTGCTCCTGGGAATCCAAGACTCCTGAGGCAGGCTCTGTGCATTGTGTGCAGCCTGGTCTGTCAGCCTGCACGTTGGCACACTGGGCTCTGCTGCACCCAAATGGGGTGATCTGGCAAGAGTGGGCACAGCACGTGGGCTTGTGCAAATGAACACCTGGTTACTGATTCTGGTGAGAGGGACTCCTGGGGGTGAAAAAAAGTTCTATTTTTCCAGCGCCAAAATCTGAACATTTAATCAAGAATAAAATTCCCACAGACAGGCAGTTTTCTGGCAAGCTCTACTAGTCAGAAGTCTCAGCTCCCCTTCACACAGGAGTCTCAATGGAAAATTTTATAGCTAGGCCTAGTGCAGAGTCTTTCAGAGGTGTTGAGCACCCACTGTGACCATTAATTTAAATAAGCCCATAATGTGGTTTACATTTAATAAAGTTGCAGCCTCCACATGAACCAGGTTTACTGAGTGTTGCCTTCTTTCCTGCTGGGTCTGAGTCTGCTGGTCTGGATAGTGTAAGGGTCTTGGGCTCAGAGCACGCCTTCACCTCATGTGTTCATTAGAAATATCCAAGAAAAGACCACAGACTGTGTGTTTTCACCCAGTAGAGATGACTTATTCACGGATAAGAACGAACACAAGAAAAGAGGCAAATAAATAGGTTTGCACTTGGAAGAGCCCTTTTGTTTCTTGCCCTACTACTGACATATCATAATTGATAATTCTGATAAAAGCAATATATTGCTTTAGTACTTACACGGCGCTAGGAAGATAGCATACTATTAATTTTAAAATCTTCAGAAGTAGTGGTAGAATAAAAAGCATAAAGTGCTTATGAAGAAAATAAGCAAAATGAAAACAGATCAGATACTTTGACAGTGTGAATTAGCTTTCAAGTCTGCTGGCTTCAGCAGGGCAGTAATGTTAGATAAGAAACTGAAGCTTAGTTGCATTATTTACAAGAGGAAGTATGTGCTGTTTACAGAAAGGAAGTGTAAGAAGCAACGTATGTCTGATTTGTTCATATTTACAGTGAGAGAGCCGAAGTAGCTGTAGCTCACGGTGAGCATTCCTTACCTTTGGCATTCTGAATTTAAAAAGACTGGTGGTGGGTGCTCTTGTAACTGAGCTGGTCTCTTAGGCTGGCTGCTTATGTTTCCAACATTGTGTCATTCCACTCTGCTCCAAATGAATCTAACCAGTTTATTGTTCAAGTCTCTGTACCAAGCCTTTGTCTACAACTTGCTGCTAAGGAGGAAAGGAAGATTTGTGGGAAAAATATTTCGGTATTTCCAAAACCCGGTGTAGACAGCTGACCATGGTTTTCAGTACAACACTTTTAACTGATTAGACAGATCCACAATAACCTTTTAACTTCCGCATTTGTGTAGTGAAAACCTGGGCTTGCCTTTCAGTGGCGTACTGGGGTAATTTGCTCAGTGTAGAGCTCTCCTCTTCTCTGTCTTTGCCAGGGATTTACCAAGAATTTCCCTGTCCTCCTACAAAGCTTCTGGCAACTCCCTGTCCAAGCCAGACCATGGCACAGACTCTCAGCATAAGGTCAGTCCCCAGATCCTTTGGATCACACACAGTGGAAGATTATTTTCAATTTGTAGTTCTCACTATGAGTGCAATCGCAATGTCCTGTATGATCTGTCACAACACTTGCCAGAACAGTGCCAGAATTGGTAACATATCAGTATTTTGCAGCCTGTCTCAAGCTACCCACTGAAATGAAGGAATCATAGCAGAATCAAGAATGTGTGGTACTACTGCCATGGTTGAAAGGTATTATTTGACAAAGCGATTTGCACTGGAAAACAATGACTTTCAAAAACTGAAATTGTGGGAAAGGATAATTGAAACAAAATTTGGATACTCTTGAAATATTGAATCTTGGTATTTTAAAAAGAGCATTTGTTTGAAATGGCCTCTGTTTGAAATTTCCCTCCACACGCACATTTTTTGTATCAAGATGGGTTAATTTTGTATTGAAAAGGTCAAAATAATTTCAAGCCATTTTAAATTATCAAAACAGGTCCTTTCACTAACCAAAATATCCATACATTAACTTTTTTGTTTTTACCATTTTCATCCCACTTTTGGATTAGAGTTGTCTTTTGAAAACCTTCACATGAAGGGGAAACTACTTCTCATCCATCTCTATTCTGCAATTAAAAACTTCTAAGAGACCTTCATGTATTAGTTAAGGTGAGGTCTCATACAGCATGAAGTAAGGTTTTCTTTGCCTGCACTGGCAATTATTTTGTGTAACTCCCACATCTCAGAAAAAAATAATTAAATTTTGTATGAAAGAAGAACAAATGGGCAATAAGGACATTTCCCCAGCTTGCTACTGGCTTGCTTTATCTCAGAAAATATTCTTGCTGTTTGTGCCTCAGCATCCTTATTGTATTCTTGTCACAATGTATATCATGCAAAAATGTTAGAGATACAGACCTTCCTACTCATTCTGGATCATGTGGGTTGTTTCTACGTGCCTTTACTCATGATTGCAAAGTCCTTCTCTGCCATTTTTGCCCATTCTCCTGTGTTTTCCCTGCTTTCTTGTTTCAGTTTCTGTCAAAATCAATAGTGTCCAGGACAATGATAGTTATGGTATTCCCTGAATTTTTAGTGCTGATTGGTTGGATTATTCAAAAATTATCACATAATAGAAAGACATTCAGAGAAATGTTACTGAATTTTATGCTTATTTCTCACCCAGCTTCACAGAACCTGGCTTTTCCCAGATTCTCCCTTTTGGGCTTGGGTGAAAGCTGAAGACCTCCAACATTTGTTCAAGATGTCTGGATCTCTGACAGCCCATGTGGCAATTCCAGATGCATCCATTCGGCTGTAGAGTCTTGCTCTACAGCACATGAGAAGAGGCTCCTCTGTGCTTGAGACATGCTAAATCTATTGTGTGTGGACTAATAGCCTTCAAATGTGCAAGAAATCTGTTATTCTGGGACTTACTGTGCACTTGCAGGTCTGTGGATCAAGTCTGTCTATGTTCTGCAGCACGCGCAAATCTGTTTCTTATAAGAAAGCCAAGAATATGAATACCCCAGACAGAATGGCAAAGATTATTTATTATATAATGAAAAAGATCTTAATGATTATTTATTTATTTATTTATTTTACAAAATCATAAAGATCTGATGTACTGTTTTTCAGTGATTTTCATTCTGCACAAAGAACAGCATTTTCCAGTATGCTCTGTATTAAGAAATTTATTGCTATGATCTGCTAAGGGGCTAATTTCTGAAACACATCACTTAATTTACATATGAAAAGCCAGACCCAAACAGATCACATTGAAATCAGGATTTCTTCAGTTTCTGGAATTATTGCTTAGAGAATTTGCCAATATGAAGTTCTCAGATGCTGTTTAATTTTGGGAATCCCATGGATTTTTGTCCTGGACTACAAACAGCAGATGCAATACACGACCCATATGCCTTCTCTTTGTTTCCTTTTATTCCGAACTTCATGTAGGACAGAAACATCAACTGATGAAACAGCAGCAACAATGATTATGTTCCATTACATAAACTTAGATGAGCTTAATATACACAGTATAACAGCCTTGATCAAAGGATTTGCTGTCAGGCAGAGAGTTGACTAACAGGCAAATGATTGGAAACAGCTTTTTTTCCAGCCTGGATTGAGTGATAATAATGTGAAAAGAATGGAAGCTCTAAAAGGAATGCTTTTTCGCTGCCTATGTTGGAACAAGCATGAAAGCCTGTTGTAGGGTGGTAGAGGCTGTCTCTTTCTGAGGCTAGACCATTGCTGGGGAAGCATAGGCAGAGAGGATCCTGGCTTGCTGAAAAGAACTCTGAACTAAGTCAAAGCAGTGCACAAGAGTGACGGGGATATGTGGAAAGGCTGATACATTTAGGCTTTTAAAAGCTTGTGGGTTTTTTAACCACTGTATACCCCAGGAAAGGTGCTTCATTGACAAAGAGCCATCACAAAGCTGAAGTCTGGGAAGTTAGACCTGATCTGGAGAGAGGTTAAGGCAGCTGCACTGCATGCATCTCAGTTTTTTAGAGGTCTAACACCCTTGGCCAGAAAGTATGCTGAGAGAATCCAAGGAAAGTAATGTTAATTTTCTCTCCTAGAAATGCGACACAAGATCACTGAGACAAAGAAAGTATGCCAGGGGTAATTTGACAATTGACACATCAAGGCTTAGAGGCTATATTAAAAGAACTATTAGACATGTCAATTAATTTTCCTTTGCCTCATTAATGAGCATCTGAGCTATGCATCTTCTGTCTGAAGCAGCAAGTAATCATTTTTCTAGGTTCCTTCATGCTACCACAAGTCACAGCCCTCTCGAGACATACATGAAACAGGGCATAATAGAGTATGATTATTGTTCCTAATTTCATGAATGCCTCTAAACCTTTAAATTGAAGGGAAATTTAATGTTTATTTTGAATGTTAAATGATGTCTCTGAAAAAAGGAAACCTATGCAATTCAATGTTTTTCAAAGCACCAGCTTGTTCCATACTTTTAATTAGATTCTTTAGCAGTAACTGAGTTTATCCACTAACTCCAGTCCCAGATTCCAATGAAAGCTCCAAAAGAAAAAAGGGGGAAAAATCCCCAAGAACTCATGCCCCTAAACCAAAGCCAGAGCACACTCTTTCTTTTGCTATGGGAACTATGAAGTTGCTGACAACCTTCATTAAATGCCACAGCCAACTTCTGACATGCTCAGCAATGAGTCTCATGACCCACAAACAGAAAGCCAATCTAAATCATGGAGTGGTTGTATTTGTCTTTTGTGTCTAGAAACCCGCAGCTGGAATTTGCTGAGTGCTTCTAAAAATGTAGCAGAAGGTTCACTGTCAAAAAGCATTGTCTTTGTAAATTTTACCTTCTAACCTTGAGCACAGCAAGCAAAAAGTATTTAACAAGCAGACAAAATAACCCTGTGCAACACAACTTAACCACCAAAACCTTCTGTCTCCTTTTTTTTTTTTTTTTTGTGATGATTTGAAGTCTTTAAGCTGAAAGAATAACATCAAATATGACCTGAACCAATATGCCTTCAGGTTAAAACAGAAGCAAAATAAAAAAATACTGAAGTGTTTTTAAAAATGTTAAGGCTACAACTAAAACATCCCTATCATGATACTAGATTTGAAGATTAAAATTTTACTGCAAATAAGGTCTGATGCATTGTGGATCATGTAAGTTTTAGGTTGATCCTTAAGGAAATAAAGGTTATTAAACTTACATACGAAGCATGGAAAAGAGGCATGAAATGCAGAGAACCTGAGAGAGGTTCTGAACTGAAGAGGTTTTCAGAGTAGTCTGTATCCTGTAACCACAATGCTCTTTCTAGTTCTAGCTTTATTTTTAGCTATTCTGGTTAGTTAAGGTTTTTAGCTAGCTACTTTTTTAGCTAGTTTAGTTTTTTTTTTTGTCTAGTTTTAGCTGCATTTCATCAGCAAAATTCTTTTGGTATCTTTGGAAATCTCACCCTAACTACCCCCCGACTTCTTGAGGCTTGTGCATCCATATGCTGCTACCAAACTTAAGGAAATTCATAGGAAAGTGAGCAGGCTACTTTGCTGAACAAAATTAAGACTGTATAAATGCATGTGGTCATTATGCAATGCTTTGCAATGAAATAAAAAGCTTTAGATGGGAAGGAAGGAAGGAGCAATAAGGATCCTGCTACATTGTATCAAGAGCAGTAGGAGTGGGAAAGAGCACCCATAGCACTGTTAGTCTGTCCCAGAGTTTTGACAAGGGTAGGTTTTTCCATCTGAGAAAGATACTATTTTGTAGGTGCTTCTATTTGAATGACTTACGAATCACATGGAGTCAAAGGAGCACAGTGTACTATAAGCCAGTGAAATCTGGTCTGAAATCAGAGCAGTAGTGGGAAACCTTATGGGCCAAAGATAAGGGACTTTGTTTTGTCCTCTAGGGTTGTGATTGTGATTGTCTGTCATAGAAAGAAAATTAATAAGCATTAAGGATGATTGGCAAACTAATTGTCCTCCCCAGTTCTTCCCCCAGTAATCCAGACTTTTGGCAGAGTAAACAAAAACCTAAATTCAGAATCACTTCTGTAGTGACTCCTAAGGATTATTTAAGTCTTTCTTGTGTTTATTGTCTGGATGAGCCTGGCTCTTTGAAAAACTCTCTTTTGGGTATTTGGAGTTCTTGGATGAAAAATCTAAAGGTTCCAAGAAAAAGCAGAATCATGTCTTTTTAAAAAGTTAAAAATAATATTTTCCGTGAGTTTAAAAAACAATAAATCTTGCAACAAAGAGTATTATTTACAAACACATTTTCAGACAAATATACACAGGGGGAAAAATTGCCCAAACCAAACAAACAGAGAAGTTAATTTGTATGGTAAATTCAATACCTGCCAACTGTTGTTTATCAGAGACAGCAAAATAACAAGTCTTTTGTTCTGCCCAAATGCATTATTCTTCTGTTTTGAAAGCTTTGGTCTAATGTCTCCTGAACTCTGGAGTTTATTTCTTAGCCAGATATCTTAGAAAGGCAAAGTATATGCAGCAAGGTTGCCTGTCAGACTTCCCTAGTAACTTCTGCACCTATTGGCCATGGAGGGGGTAGAAGGGAAATACCTCAGTTGCTGCCTCCACAGAGAGAAATACTCACTCTCAACCTACTAGAAAATCAGCTTCCTTGTTCCTGAAAATCCTTATTTTATGAGTGAAGTCTTGGAACTAAGCGTCTTTTAGATGTTTTCTTAATAGAAATTGTGCAGGGGGGGGGGTGATATGTGATGTACATTTTTATATTTGAACTGAAGGAACAATCTTATTGATGTCTCTAAAGTGTATGTCCCTTCTTTACTCTTGAGCAAATCTTCTGATTGGGGGTGTCAAGTCCAAAATAATCCAGTCCCCATTAAATATTTGACTATTTTCTTTTGAAAATGCTTCTCTTGGTTCTCTTGGTTCTTGTTCTTTTTCAACCTGATAAAAATGCAATTGCCTGGGAGTTGTATCAAAACCTCTTCAAAACTGCAAAATTCCACATGGATGTTGATTAGGTATCCATTTTTACAAGTCAGATTTTTTCCTTAAAGGAAAGTGTCTTTTCTACATCTTAATTTTCTGCTTTCTAGTTAGATAAAAGCTTTTTCTGGTGATGCTGATGTCTTAGGCCAGCACACTATGCTGTGTCTCTCTCCTCTCTCTGCAGATGCACAAATGTAGCTGTTTTTTCTTTCTGGGATGTTTTTTTTTGTAGGCCTAGCGTCCTTTCAGTACCCCAGCATCCTTTACTTACCCCTCTGCTTCTTGTTATTCTCTGATACTGTTGTTTCTCATGGTGACACTGCTTTGTGTTCTGGCACAAGCTGGAGTCGCTTAGTCACATCTGGGATAGGAGTTCTGAATGTGTCTGAGAGGAAAAGCACCCAAAGGAAAACATAGACCCAGAGCGCATTTTTAGCTAAAGCACACACAAAAAATCACAATGAGCTTATTATATTGCATTTTTGTTATTGAAAAACAACATTTCTAACTAGAAAAGGATGGCATCTGCCTCATTTGAGCTTGATTTGTTGGTTTGGGGGTTTTTTTATGCTTTTAGAGATGTGTATTATTATTTTAGTGGTGCTGTGCAGTAATTAGCAGAAAGTTTTAGGATTTAGCATCAGGCAGAAAGCTTTGCTTCTCATAGCAAATGTCCCCTTTGGGAAGGAAGTTTCAGATGAAGAGCATTTCACTGGATCAATAGATGACACCAAGAGAAAAGGAAACTGGCATTTGTCTTGCTGTGTCTTACATGCAGCTATGGGCTATAGAGGAAAGTATGTTATCAAGAGATTGCCTCTGATAAGGGGATATCCCTCAAACTCCCAGCGCAGCTAGCAATCACACATTGATTTTTGAGAAACAAGCTGTAGCAATTTTTAAATTTCTGTCTTATACTGTGGAACCAGAGGAATAAAGTCATGTTTTCACACTGAAGGAAAATTCGTGAAATTTCTTTCCAAAGGCAGATGGGCAGCCTATTATAACACTACCTGAACACCTTAAGCGCAGCCAGTGTCCATTGTGTCACATAGCATAACAAGTGGGAAGGAGAGCACTGCACAAGGAATTACACAGTTTTCCTCCTTTTTCTTTCTTCCTTTCTTTTTCTTTCTCTATTTTTTCTTAAAGGCGGAAGACCTGATTTCTGTAAACAACCCCCTAAAGGTACTCCCCCACCAATAGCAGCCCACTGCAAAATGGATAAGGTTCTCATTATGTATCCTCCATGTCTTGATCATAATTTCTTATCATGGTTGACATTCTGGTCCAGTTATATCAGGTACATTCTGTGTAAGTCCTTTAGAAGACCGGGATAAAACCCTGCTGAATGCAGGATCATTTTGCCTTGGGCAGAGAGTTAGTCAAAGTGCACATAGTTCAAGGTGGATTTCTAGTCTGATTCTGCAGTACTGGGACATTCTGAAAGAAGTATTTTTGAATTGAACATAGCTCAGAAGGAATTAAATTAGTTCTTTAATGCATGGTTTTTCTCCAGAGCCATCAACACAAATTACTTTCTAAAATAGGCAGCAAATATAATAACACAGCATTAAACTGAAAAGAAAAAAGTTAATACTGTTATTACGTGATGCATTTTGTTTCACTAAATTGTATGGATAATTTCCACCATAATTTCAGTGGTGTTTACAAAGATCTTTTAAAAATATTTCAGTTTAATATTTTCTATAAGTGTGTTTTTCATAATGTAATTGAATTTAAGATATCTGTACAGTTTTCTGAGATAACTGTTTAAAGGTGTTTTTTTTCTGAGATAACTGGTAAATGGTGTTTTAAATATAATAGTGTCCTAGAGTATTCTGCACATGCACATAAGTCCTTTCTTTTTTAAGGGTCTTAAATATTTAATTAAGCTGGCCTAACATAGGTTTACCTCTTTGAGAAAACACATATTAAAGCAAAAATGTTTTTTTAATATGCAGTGTAATAGTATCAGTCATCTGCTCAAACCTGAGATTGCTCTCTTTCGTCAAAGTGTGAAGAAGATTTCTTCCAAAATGGTAACAGCTGTATTTGGAAAATGTATGCCTCGTAAATACTCTAAATATTGCAGGCAGTTTTCTGTTTGTGAGATTTATTTTTTTTAATGCAATAAGTTTTGTTGCAATTTCATGAATTGCCTTGTCTGACCATGTTTAAATCTACAGGGATTTATTTTTAACTGTATTCTAATTGGTGTTACCTGGGTCGTGTCACACTTCATTCTCTTCATGGAGGCTATTCCTGAGTCAAACACTTCTGTTCATGGACACATTGCTGCACAAAATAATATAAGTCAAAAAGCTCTAATTGATATAGGGGAAAAAAATCCTAATGTAAAGATTTCTCTAAATACATGTTCCATTGTTCCCACAGACTTCAGCCATTTTTTTTTCTCCCTAGTTCTTCCTTGTAAATTTGCCATGAAAAAGAAAAGGTCATTTTTTTCAGGTCAGTATAGAAGCTTCTGGAGATCTGGCTGGAATAACACTAATGGTGTTTCAGAATAATTTTTAGGCACAAGCTTACACCTAAAAATTCGACTTTTTTCTTTCTTTTTATCTTTATGCCTACCTATTTCTACAGTGCATAAGTATTACAAATCTGCATGAGAACTGAATGCTGCATTTGGTTTAACATCCTAACTAACATGTACATACAATTTAATTGTGGCAAGGGAAACAATGCATGCAAGAATTCAGTTTTTGTTTCATCCTGCTGCTGTGAACACCAGACAGAAGTCAAAGGGCTTTGACTCGTGGCTTGTCTGTGTTTGTGTAAAATGAAGTTTAATGGCTGTATGGCCAGACCCTTGGAAAGAGGGTCTTTCTGAAATGGAGGGTCATGGTGTGTCTTCTGCCTGCCCTGCCCACAGCAGCCACGAGTCTGTTCATTCTCACTGGAGGAAGGTGGCTGTTTGTCTCCAGATGTACAGACTCATGCTCCTAGCGTGATGCTGCTGCTAATTAAGAACAGGATGGAAAAGATCAAAGCTCATGCCTTTCCCTTCCCTCCACCTTTTTTTTTTTTATAAATTTACTCCACAAGGCTGTTTTTATTTTGATGTTTCGTCTCTGTCTGCTACAATGGTTTTTGGTAATCTCACCTGCTTGCTTGGTGGAGTTTCAACTGGTGCTGGATTGCCATTTTAACTTGGCAAATTCAGAGTCTTGTTTCCCAATGGCCTGCCAGCTAAATTGGTGTGTTACAGATGAATGCACAGCTCACAGATGGTGTTTGAGTGTTTAGTGGCTCTCAGAAGTAGATATGTATTTGGTCAGGAGGAAGATTGCATTTTTCCTCCAGACAGAGCAAATGTCCTTGGGGATGTTTTCTGTGTCAAGGTAGAAAACAGTTCCACACATCAGGTACAGGGGACTCTCCTAGCTTAGGCACAAATACTACCTACAAATATATATGTATTTCTTTTCTTCTGGATGGAGTACAATGCTCTTATTAACATAAACAAGAGGTTTTAAATCTTGATTCTCCTGAATGTCTATAGACATTCTAACATTTCACTTCCTGTAGTTTTCCATTTCTTTTTTAACTGAGATAAGCTTAAATGTGACTCTGTAAACTTCTTCTCCAGGTCCTAAACTGTTTTATTGCTCCGCAAAAGATTAAGCATTCAGCATTACTTACTGGATGAACAGCTTTGCAGATAGTGCTGTTTTTTTGAGATCTGTACCTCCTCTGAGGCTGCATGCTCCCTTGTATGGTTTGTGCCTTTTTCTCATTCATTCATTGTCTTCTTATTTACTTAAAGCAGTCAGAGGGCAATAAGTAGGGGAGGAGTTACATGCTTTCTTTTGCTTCTTGACTGGCCTAGTCATGCCACAAGGATGAATAACAGAGGCTGCCTTTTGTTCCTTTCTAGAATGAAATACAAACCAGAGCTGTTTAAAAGTTCTGAAAGCTGCACTTCCTTACTTCATGTTTGTACCCATCCAAAGCTGGAAGCAGCCAGACTGGAATATTTTAACAAAGTCTGTTCTTGTAAGATTTCCAGACTGTTTTGCCAAGCCACTAAGCTCTTGAAAATGCAGTTAAGCATGAAATAGCTGAAGTTTTAGTTGCTTACCTAAACTGCATCCATGATGATAATAATTTGGGTTTTTGTCATTTTTGCTTTGTCATTGTCAGACGCTGCTCAAAGCTGAAATGAGCAAAGCTTTCCCAGCACTCTACAAGGAGCCACACTGTCCTCCAGGACTATTGCCACTCTACTTAAACTTTGTGATTCTTTCTTCTTCCAATGCTTTCTTCCCCAGCTGGGTAAGAAATCTCTTCTTGTGAATGTCTCAGTTAATTCCCTTAGGAGATTCTTAGTTAGCTAAAGTCAGGAGATGAGCTCCTCTGCCAGCCCAACACTGTTGGGTAAAGGGATTGCTGAGGACATGGATCTGCCACTCTTTGCCAATTTTCTGGTCGTAAACCCTTTCATAGTGAAAGCTAAGTGTCCACCATCTTCAGACTAGCACAGTTAGATCCAGAGGAATATGAAGCTGTCAGCACTTTCTTCTCACTCTCTTTAATGAATATTTCCTGGCCTACTGACCCAGTGTGCCTTTGCCCAGCATAGAAGAGCACAGTGGTTCCTCCAAGGCTACATAACCCCATGAGTGTGTTGTGGGAAAAGTTCAGCTGCTATGTTTGTTCTGGCTCTTGGCTATGCATGTAATGCAAACACACCTAAGCTGTAGCTGAGCCAGAGTTTACTGCTTGCTGGCTGCCTCCCATGAGCTGGCACAGCCTGGACCTTGGAAGAAGAGCAGCCACCATCAGCATCCTCCTCCCCAGCTTGATGGGGCAGCATGGGTGTTTACAGGTGCAGTCATGTACCCATGTCATATTCTTTGCAATAAACAAAAACAGTTATTGCAGTTATTGGATTAATCCTTTTTCCCGTTTCACACAAATATTTAATTCCTAAAAGCCCTGCTTTTGGATTTTGGATTTTGCTTCTGGCAGTTCCTTTTTCCCACCACAGCTGCACCTGAAAAGTAAACGTGCCATTATTTCCAGCATTTCATCTTTATCATGACTTTGGGTTTTTCAGTAAGCAGTAAGTCAAATTCTCCTATGAGCATTTGTATGTTGAGGAACTATCTAATGTCCCCTCAGGTCTTTTTTCACCTCTCTCACAGCAGATAACCCCTAGGTATCCCTTGTAACTGTTTGTGGTGCCTGTTTTCTCGGTTGCTTGCAAACTGAAGAATATGAAACATAGATGTGTCCTGGAAAGAGACAGGAAAAAACAGTGCCTCCATCCTTGGCAAATGCTCTCCTTGGTTATATTCACTTTGCATACAAATAAACAAAAAAGTAATATTTTATTAGGAATCCAGTGGATAGAATAATGGACTGTAACTCAGCAGAGCTCGGTTCGCAGATCTGCCGTTGGCTTATTGGGCAAAGTTATTTGTGTCATCATCATACAGCCTGGGATAAAGACAATTTCTTTGTAATGAAGTATAAGCCTTGAAAAGGAAAAATATTTTGCAGAGGAAATAATAATAAAATCCTTCTACCAATAATAAAATAATGTGTTTATGTATATGTTTATGTTGTGCACAATGGAATGAATCATATTCTTTTCTGCCTCATGCTTCATCAGTGGTGCTTTGAACTGGTTACCATTTGATGGGTTACATGTATTAGTGCACTAATTTTAGATATGCCTTCAGATACAGGTGTGATTTTACCATGAAAGTGATATCATTTCATTGTAGAAACACTGGGCAGCATTTCCTGCATCTTCATTTCTATTAATAAGCCACAAAGCACTGAGTTTAAATACCTACCATTTAGGGTAGTGACGGGGAAGAGTCTTTTTTATTTGTGAACTAGGTTAATGTGTTGCACTGACTCTCGGGCTGTAAGGAATGTATATGATTCCCTGAAGGTAATTTGCATAAATTGGTGTCTGCATTTGCTCTTTAAATCTTCTCTGTCTATATGGGTGACAAAGAAACATTTATTTTGTCTTATTTTATGCAATGTAAATAATAGATACATTCAGGATAAATCCTGAATACCTCAGCCTGTGAGCACCAGTGTAGCTCTGGAGTAAGAAGGGTTGCATCTGCTGAGGATCTACCCCGCCATCAGTTCTAAGTGCCAGCCTTGCAGTGCATTATACAAATGTTCACCGTAGTTTGTCAGCGACAAAGCTGTCACCCAACAGTACACACTGCCTTCTATCAGCCATTACTTTTCAGTCATCATCATCAAGTGCAGCTTAAGAGAATCTGTGCATCGTTTCTTTCCTTCTGAACAATTTCCATAGAAATAATTGACCTGCTTTTAT
>VWYI01023223.1:5195-35791 GCA_013399455.1 Anthoscopus minutus
CATCAGTTTAAGATAATAAAGTTCTACTTTTATACAATTGTAAGTGAATAAAAGATAAAACTTCATACAATAAAGATATTCGGTAATAGAAAATAAAATAAATTATTTCATAAAATTAAAACGGGAGCGAAATAGCCCTCTTTGCTAGGTGTCTTTAGGCATCATAAAGCTTAAAATGTTATGACTTTGCTTATACATAAAGTATTTTAAAATATTTTTATATATAGTTTTATGCAGTGAGAATAATTTCCTATATTTTGAAAAAGTTCAGACCTTGATATAAACATAATTTATTTAAGTTATTGTTATTAATAGAAAAGTTAGGAGGAAAAAAATCTGAGCAAACAGAAAGTTGTTAACGTATAAAAAACAGGTTGAAAAAAATAAACTCCAACCTGAAAGTATTTGGTTTTTTAAGTCAAATATTGACAACTAACTTAAAAAAAAAGCAAAATGTTGGATAATGCTATATGTCCTTAAGTTGCAAGGGCATAGGCAAAATACTTGGCACTAGGTATTGGGAAATCATGTGAAATGTTATTTCATCACATTTTTCCTGAAGTTTTGCTTCCTTTTAAGAGGTTCTTATGTACGGGTTTGTGCTACTGAGTGTAAAGTTGGATATGCTTTTTTCTGTTCTAATCTTCTGTGCTGCTAATTTAGAGAAATTTATAGTCTATGATTATTGATACTCTAATCAGACAGGATTTGCTGGTTGTGGAAGCTTCTATACTGCAGGAAAGATGGGGAATGGGAAGGGGAAGGCAAAGGCAAAGGTGAAGGGGAAGGGAAATTCCAGGAAGGGAATGGAAGGAATTTTTTATTGTTCCAGTCCTTTTCTGATCTTCATCACAATTAAAATATATTTCTAGGACCATATATCACAAATACTGTTTCAGTATCTTGACCAGTGCTTAATATTTGCTCTCTTTGTATGTTGTCCTTTTAAAATTATTCTTAGTGTGGGTTTTGCTTTTTTTTTTAAAATTGTTTTAATTGCTAACAATGTTCTTATTCAAAGTGAGAACATATTGTATGCAAAGAAGTCTACAAGACAGTAAGCTCCTTATGGCTTTGCAAGTTCACGAGCGATTTAGTTTGAATTGGTACTTTGTTTTCTGCCATCTATAGATTGAAAGAATGTAAAAGAAGTAATTTTAAAATATGATCATAAAGTTTTGTCTGTTGGTAGTTACTTTTCATTTTATGAACAGAAAAACAAAGCCTGGGTAGGCACTTTAGCTCTGAATATAGGTGATATGCTAATCAGTGCTTGGGATTGAAAAGAGTGATGTACTTGTGTCCAAGTCATTTTCTGGAGTAGAAATAAGAGTGAAAAAAAAATCCATGTAATAGTAAGCTATGTGCTGAGCCCCCTCCATATAGGAGTAACCTTTCAAGCCATTTACAACCCTGCAAGTGCCAGTTCTATGAGTTGTACTGAAGGTAAATTGCATAGATTAGTTATTCATCATTCAGTAAGGAGTACTCAGTGGATGAAGGGAGAGGATGTTATGTCTTACCCCATTACAGGAGCTTTTATGCACAGCAGATATCTGAAGCAGATAGCCACATCTGATAAGTTCCCCAGATTTTGCAGTTCACGCTGCACCCGCATGACTGAAACTTGCATGGTCAAGGCATTGACCATCTATGGGTTACTTAATAGCAAACCATGGCAGTCAGAAAATGGCTACTGCACCCAAAATAGATGACTCAGTCCAGTGGCTTTGAAATTCTACAATGAGCAAGGGTCTCAGGAAGTTACGGGTTGTCCCTGGACACAGCAGCAGTGACTCATGTCTTCTACAGCCTTCTTGGAAGAGAAATAGACAATAATGCATCAAATATAATCAATTATTTGTCCATCTTCCCATCTTCTTCCTTTTCCTATATATATATCTCTAAAGATCTTCCTTTTCATTACAGACAAATACTTGAATTCCACTGAACTAAAGCACACAATCTTCTGTGTGTGATATTTGGAATGACAGGCTTCTTTGCTTCCATTATAAGATGACCAAGTATGGAAATAAAAGCTAAGAAAACTTTCCCCCCACCTCTTGCCCCTTTGTGGAAAAGGGAGGATGAAGTTGAAGATTCTGAATGTGTTCTAAAACCTGACGTCTGATGATTGTGTCTCTCTCATTGCTCTCTTCATTACTGGTAAGTTTTAGATGAGGAGGTGTCACCTGATCTCCAGCAACTAAAGGCACTGGATACTGGTGACAGCAAGTTTCAGGCAGTACAGAAAGAGGGTGACCTCTACTGGAGTAGTCATTACTGGCAGAATCCTGCTGCTTCTCTTCTGAGCATAGTCAGATTGTCTAGATAGGAAGGAGTTCAAAACATGAGGAAAGAAAGCAGCAGCAGTCATGTGCTGGAGTGATGAACAAGGTCAGGAAGCAAAGGTCCTGGGTTTGTGTGAGAAAAGGGAATGCATAGTCAACAAAACAGGGTTTAAGCAGAGTCGTCTCAAACATTTACATGTAAGCAGGTGACTCACAGCATCATTACCAGGAAAACACACATAGCCGCTCTGTAAATCAGTGCACTGAGATGCCTTTTTGAAGTGCCTGTACATGGTTGAAACATTGAGAATAAACAGGAGGAGTTAGAAATCTGTGTAAGAGTTGCAGGGTTAAGACCTAATTTGTTGGGATCACAGAAATGTGATGGGATTACAACCATTACTGAAGTACTATAAGGCATGGGTACAGGGTTTGTAGAAAGAACTTGGTAGGAATGCAAGGATGGGCAATTTTCCTTTATGTGATAGAGCAGCTGGAGTGCAAGAAGCCCTGTCTGGGGATGGATGATGAGTAAAGTTGAGTTTTTGGTAAGGATAAAGGAGTTGAAGAGTATAGGGGACATTACAGTGGATGTCTGACATAGACTGCTTGGTCAGGATCAAAAATAGATGAGACCTTCAGACACCTGTAAACAGTCTCACATTCACAGGCCCTGATCCTCTCTGGGGATTGAAGCAGATCAGTATCTGTTGGATGGTCAGCACAGCAGACCAAAAGCAAACCGGGAGGCTTCTGGAGAGAACTGATGACAACTTCCTCATATAAATGATGGAGAGTATGAAGAGAAGGGTTGTTCTTTTTGTGACTATATAGTCACAAAAGAGAGGCTTGTTAACCCTTTCACAAATACAGAAACCCTTCTTCTTTCTAATTGTATCTCATAAAATTTTTGCATGTATCTTGCTTTCTGTTAAAGAATTAGCTGCTCTCCCTTTAGATATAGCCATATTTTTTCTGTCAAATGTGCAGAATTTTGGAAACAAACCAGCATCCTATGTGTGTGCCACAGAGTGCTTTTCCATCCTCATGACAGCTTCACTTGACAAGTAAAGACAGACTAAGGACAACTGAAAGCAGATTGTATATTGTCTAAATATTTCAGGGTCTGCTTTATTTTGTCACTGTATTTAGCATGCCCCTTTATTTACACTTATACAGAAACAGAATACATATTTTTGTGTCATGGTATTTAAACAGAGAAAAAACCATTGATGTAATTAATTTTGACACTGAAATGCACACATGATTATTTTGTCTCATAATTAATATTTTTCTACTTGAATTCTTCCACCAGCCTCTGTGTGGTGCTACATATACAAAATTCATTTCTATCTGAAGTCCTGTTAGGAAATCAAGTTTATGTGTTGAACTATACTCCAATTCAATTCCACAAGAGATAAAAGATATTTTGGAAATAGTTAAATACCTAACAGGATAAAAATGGAAGAGTTTGACTCATTTAGCATTTCTAAATAAGAAATAGACAACCTTTTTCTTCCCCAATAGCATCTAATTACTGAGTGCAGTTTCCCAGGAAACAAAAATACTGGATGTTGAATAGTTTTTTTCATTTATTGGAGAAACAGATCAACATATCAACCAGGAGAGGTGTTCCTGAAAATAAATAATATCCTTTGTAAAAGACATGATCATCTTGAAAAATGCATTTGAGACAATGCAAAAGAATGGGTTCATTGTAGATGAAAAACAATAAAATAAATAAAAGGTTTCATGGCCAAGGTGCAAGATTTTAACACAATACAGAAAATTGTCAAAGTTGTAAAATTGCCAAGTGTCATATAATCATTGAGGAAAGGGATAGGGATACCCCATTGCTTTCTGGTTATCCACAATCTCCTAGGAGCCTTTTCTTTTCTAGGCTCTACCTCTCAAGGTCTTTCAGCCTGTCTTCATAGGAGAGGTGCTCCAGCCCTCTGATCATCTTCAGAGGGCTCCAACACAGGTATTTCCTGTGCTGGGCAGTACACTTCCAGCCCCAGAGCTGATGCAGCCCTGCAGGTGGGGTCTCACCAGAGCAAAGCAGAGCAGAGGGGCAGAATCCCCTCCCTGGCCCTGCTGCCCACGCTGCTCTGGATGCAGCCCAGGACACTTTTGGCTCTCTGGGCTGCCAATTCTCGTGCCTGGGTCATGTTCAGCCTCTCATTCCCCAGCACCCTAAGTCCTTCTGGGCAGAGTTGCTCTTAATCCATTCATCCTGCAGCCTGTGTTGATACTGGAGATTGCCCTGACCCAGGTCAGAACCTTTTCAACTGACTTGGCTTGGAACCTCATAATGTTCCCATGGGCCTGCTTCTGGAGCTTGTCAAGGTCCCTTTGTATGGCATCCTGTCCTTGAGGCTTCTCTCTGCACCTCTCAGCTTGGTGTCCACTGCAAACTTGCTGTGGGTGCACTTAATCCCTTTGTCTATGTCACTGATGAAGAAAATAAATACTACAGGTTTCAGTGTGGACCTGTGAGGGACATCAATTGTCACTGACCCACATCTATACATTGAGGCATTGAGCTCTTTATGCAACCACCCAACCAATCCCTCATCCACCAAACAGCCCACCCATCAAATATGTATCTCTGTGATTCAGAGAGATACACTGGAGAAGGAAGAGAATATAAGAAACTTGGTAGTCTGTCTCTTTGGTGCATGACCTTCAGGCAATGCAGCCTCTTTTTGTCCTTTTATGTTCTTTGATCATCATGGTTTACCGGTATTCCAGGTTGTTAGCCTTACTCCTGTGTTTGTGTCTTCTATTGTCTTGAAGATTCTACCTGGTCATCAGAGAGAAACTGAGAATGGCTTACTTTGTTGGTGAGGGCACATAATCTTTTAAAATGTATAGCAAATAACTGGGCTTCTTGATGAGGCTCTAAAAGTCCCTGTTTATGTGGTTTTATCATACAGAATATGAGGATGAAAGTTTTGGAACATGATCTAGCCTAGGCAGTCTAGATCATGCTCTACAACTGGTTTTGCATGAGGCGTTCCATCTTTTTGATCAATGTTTACATGGTGCTTGCATTTTCCATTAAATCCAGCTCTCCTTTCCTCCTCCTGGCAAAAGGCAAGACCCCTCTGTTCCAGGCTGGAGCACTTAGCTTGAATTTTGTAACTGGAAACCAGAAGTTCCTTCATCGGGGTCAACATTATGATGAAGCTGCCTACCCTGCTCAACTGATACTGGAGCAGCAATTTTCCTGGATGGGTGCCTCTTTGCCTTTTTAACTTTCATTTCCCGTATCTGAACTTCTAGTCCAGCCAGGTTTACTACCACAATTCTTCATGTCATTCCGCAGTCACACAGGAAGGATCAGGGGGTTACACAGAGTGTATGTCATCAGTAGCCTCTCCCTTGAGTAGAGAAAGGCTGACCTTTCGTAGCTGAGACCTTGGCTGGTGTACACGAACACCTGTCCTTGAACTGGTCCAATCCAATACTTGGATCAATTTCTCTATGGTCAGGGTGCAAGGTTATCATAAGGAAGTGAGATTGTCCTCATATTAGAGTTGTTTGGCCAATCTGTGGCTTCCTGCTTCTATGTGTATGACACCAATGAAGTTCTTAAATATTTTGCCACATGGCCCCGATTTCATTCATTCATTCAGGCTTTCAGGCTTTTGGCTGGTGGTCATTAAGGCTAGAGTACCTCCACCTTGAGTAATTCCCCTCAGGTTCTGGATACCTTCCTCACTATTAGTTCATTTACTTCAAGAATTAAGAATACTTGAAGGGATACCTGTCCTTCACACTTGACGAGTAGCTGAGAATTCATGCTCTTTTCCCAATTTCTTTGTCAATGGCTTTATCCCTAACAAGGGGTTTTTAACCCTTGAATTCTTGCCTGTTGACCTCAACATCACAGTTTGGAGTAGTCGGCTCGGAATTTGCTTTCCTAGTTCACAGCTGCTCCCCTAAGAGCAGGGGATTGGGTGGTTCCTCACTTAATAGTTCAGCTACTTCCTCCTCCTGTTCTTGTGACTTCTCTGCTGCAGAAGTGATTGTCTCTTCTTGTATCTCCTGCTCTCTCTTCAAAGAACCCTCTTCATCCCTTATTAAAAAAGCTGACCTTACTTGTGTTGTTTCTTTTTAATTATAGATGTAACTGATACAGAGGAGGGCTGGGTCTCTGGTTTAGCCATAGTGTCTGTTGATATTTTTCAGATTCAGAGACCTTCATTCTTGAAGATGCTGAAAGGTATTGATCAATGTTTGGTAAGTGTTGATCAGGCCTCAGCACAGTAAAATGTGCTTCTTTGAAATAGCCAGGGCATCTCTTTTTGAACATATTTCCAAGATTCTGCACTTGTTCAGGAATGAAGATCCAAATTACTGTGAGGAGGGAGAGGGCATGCTTTCCATATATCTGCCCATGTTCTCTGACACATCTTCCCACCCATACTCACACTGCCAAGAGGCCTAAGTCATATTCCTAAATAGCATGTTAACCTTTAAAAATCCAAACCAGTATTCCAAAGAAGTGCCAATAAAAGTATTTTGACTACCCAGGGACTGTCTGGATGCTGAGAATTTATTGTAATGAGGGCGAAAGCATCAGAAAATGTGGTGAAAGCGACATTCTGTGCTTCCTCAAAAAAGCCGCACAAAAAACCACCTCTCAAAGAATGATAATTATCTATCAGATGATCGTTGAAATATAGTGATGACTTCAGTATAGAGCCAAAATACCAGGTAAACTCAAAACAAGAGTTTTAGCAATACATCTCCCAGGCAAAGCATCACTAAGCTCCACAGAGCGCAGGAAACTGCAAAAGACAATCTGTACCAAAAAAATACAAAAAAAAAGACAACAAAAAAACCTAGAACATAACATATCAGATAAGCTAATAAGCTAATATCAAGGACAGATGAATTAATATCACTAAAAGCAACCATTTACAGATGCAAATCCCCTCTCATTCACTATAGTCAGATCTGTTATTATGTCAAACCCTCCATACCCTATACTGGACACCAAAATAAGTCCAGTTTAAACCTGGCTGACAACTAAGCACCACAGAGCTGCTCACCCACTCCTCTCCTCCCCAGGAGGATATGGGGAATAATTGGAAGGGTAAAAGTGAGAAATGAAGTCAGAGGTTGAGGCAACTACACTTAAACAAATTTTAAATGCACACGTGGAATTTATGTCCCAGACCTACAATCTAAAAGGCAAAGTGTAACAGTGTAGATGGATAGATAAATGGAATGATGAATACTTAATATGAACACAAATTGCAATGCTCCAAGCACAGGGTGACACATAAAACTCTCCTTCGGATCCTAAATGTCACAAATATACATGTGCCATGAAGTAAACACAACAGGGTATGAAAATTGGTGTCATTGATACCAAGAGAAATATGTCTGACACATAACTGAACAGCCTAGAGTAGCAGTTTAGAATGAAACATATTTGCCCTTTAAAAAACGTGCAATGAAGGTTAAAGACTACACAAAACAGAAAGTCAGCTCTTGACACTGTGGTACATCACCCATCTTGAAAGCTGTGCAGTACAGAATAAGTTATCTAGAATTATTTTAGCATTCTGTGGGTCGGTAGTCTTCTAAGATATATTGTTTATGAGATGTTACAATATTTTAATATTTACTGCCTCTAAATTTCATAAAGACTTGTAGCAAGAAGATGCCACAGAAATAAAAAGTACTATTTTAAAATTAGTTAGAATTTTGTGTACCAAGGAAGTTTAGAAATTTTATTATCTCTATGATTTTTATTGCTGTGAAACCAGAATGTATTTTACAATCAAAAAGCCCACTTACATCACAGTAATAAAATAAGTAGGTGTTGTATTCAGTTATACACTAAATTACATTTGATTTCATACTACAGTATTTTCTTTGATTCTTTGTCTTTCAATGAAGACAGGTCTAGCAGAAAAAAAAGAGTCAAGATGTTCTTTTACTGAAGATTTTTTACTGGGCAGTTTAGAATAATATTATTTTATAATACTCGGGACTTTTCTTTTGAAATACAACATTCAGCTAACTGAACCACATTTTGCAGCTTGCTAGGTCTAAGAAAATCACTGCTCATTTCCAAAGCTCATTCTGTATTTTACTAAATAAAACCGCCATGCTCATTTGATAAAAAGGATATAAAAATATTCTGTCCTAGGAGGGATTTTATTGTTTGAATGAGATATTATGCAGTAAATAAAAGGTAAACTGTGGCTTTATTCTAAGCCATATAAGTAGAATAATGCAAGAGCAATATTGAATAGCTTATAGTAGTCATGGATAGATTTTGTTCCTGAAATAGTCTGCATGTTGGCTCCTGACCAGGTGTCAGAGAGAGAGATTCTTGACTCAGGCTTTTGCTCAGCCCCCCCAACCTCTGTGATCTGCCTACTGTTCACACAAAAAGAAAATCAAGCTTCTTCTAGGGCTGCTTTTGCTGTCCTTGTTTTTAACCCAAGTGCCTTACTGTTCAGATTAAGAGTTTGTACAGAATAACTGCCTGACCATGTTCAAATAAGTGTATCAGGACTGTGGAATTCACCCCACTGGATGTGGGCTAAGAGTTTCAATACTTACCCCAAATTAGCACAGACTTCTTTAATTTTATTGTGATTTGTACTGTCCAGAGCAAAGATTTTGTTTAAGGTTTAACCATAGTATGTTGACATTTATATCTCAGCTGGACTAATTAAAAAGTAGCCATCGCATTGATAACTCTGGTTAATATTGGGATGGGAGACAACAATTTTCAGATTCAGATTTTGATTTGAGATAATTAAGACATGGAATTCATCTATCACCAGAATCTACAAGATATCAAAATGCTTTCCTTGTATCTGAAAGAATAAGTACTTCTAATATTTGTTCTTCTTTAATCTTATAATTAAACATTTTCCTGAACTGGGGACCTAGTCTGCAACAGAAAAAGAATTAATTATGGAACTCTTTTTATTCACTTTATGAAGGGATTTTAATATGCCTTATGATTTATAAGGGCTACCTTGTGCACTCTTAATGTATAATTATTACCAAAAGGCATAGAACTAATGAATTCAGAACAAATTTATCAAAAATAAGAATTCAGACTCTTGCTAAAAAGTATAAGATTTTAAGTAAATAGCATCAATAAAAAATGCCACAGAAGTAAAAATAGCAACTAATCCAAGCCTTTAGTTTTATAGGAAGCATTTAAAATTTCAGTATGTAAATCACCAAAAATGTATGTTGAACACAGTCTCATTGGAATTATTCTACTATCATGATATTCAGTACCAAGTGAAATGCATCACCAATAAAATAATTGTACACCTTTGATTATATGTCACTGTAGAGCTGCAACTGTTTCCTAGTGTTAAAAAATTCATCCACAGATTAAAATTTTGCAGGAGTACCAGCAAATTGATCCAACATAAAGGGTATAAAAACCACAAATTTAATACTTAGTGTAAACTTGTTGTGATCATTTAAGGTAAGACAGAATATGAAGCGTATGAATGCTTAATATAAGTTCAAATTTGTTTTAAAGTTTTTAGCTAGAAAACTATAAAGAAAGCTGTTAATGTCCATGTCTTGTCAAATGGATTTTCCTGGAGTTTCACATAAGTATACGCCTTACAGAGGTTAAAGGAATTGCATATGCTTCGCTTTCAGTGAATAAGCATTTAAGAGGTGACAAATTCTAACCATGTTTTCCTCATCACAAAGAACGTGTTACAATTCCAAAGAGAAAAACTTTCTTTTTAATGAAACCCTACTTCTAAAGCAACCACTAAGAGGTAGTGGAGAAAGAAATAAAATAGAGGGTATGCAAAATTTTGTTTTAAGTGGAAAATTTAAACTCTGCATTACTTTTTCGAATTGTTTATACTTAGTTATTCCATCCAACAAATTTCTGGCATGTAGCAAAATTTCTTGGATATATATGTTTTCCTTCCTTTTAACCAGGGATTTTTTTGCTTTAGTTGCAGTGAGAACTGAATTCAAATTTTCTATATGGGAGAATTTTGAAGGGTAAGACATCTTAGAAAAAAATAAAGATGAGACAGAAAATTGCCTAATGAAAAGAAACAAATACAGGAATTCTTAAAATAATTCTGTGCAAACTTCACTACTGAATATCACATCTAAATCCTTCTCCAAAAGAAATACAGAAAGGCTTTAAAACTACTTCTATATTAATTTTTCTGATGCCTTGCTTCTCTTCCCCTCAAAAAAATTGCTTAAAATAGAATAAAAATTGATATTGTAGCATCAGAATTGAAATGGTACAGGACATCTGAAATGAAAGAGTACACCTCCCAAAGAGAATGACCAACAACAATCTGTCAATCAGTTCATAACTAATTTTCTCAAGCAACACATTTTCATCTGTTCCTTTGTAATATAAGCCAGTGCAGCCAAACTGCAAAATCCCTGCAAGACTTGTAGGGCTTTACTTGTAGGGCTGCAAACATGGAGTCCATTGTGACTCTGAAAATCACAGGTCTGAACTGCATAAAACATTGTGTTCCCTCACTCTGACTCTAACATCAGCATAAAGGACTAGCAACATCCAGAAAAGCCTCTGTCAGAACCCCATCTATTTTACACTGACCTGGATCTGCAACAGTGACCTGGCATGGCCTAATGTATCAGTCCTACGTGAGAATTAATCTCTAGTGGACACTGCTGTACAGTCTACTGTAACAGGATAAGGTTACATTCCATCTGTATTCCTAGAGTGATGGCAGATCCCAAAAATGGTCAGTGTTGGACACTGAGGTATGCCTAAGTGGGAATGAGTTGTAAAAGCATCTTATTATGACTGGTTTGGAGGCTCCATAGGTCGTTGGCAGAGTCTACCTCAGGAGAGAGTTGCTTAAGGGAACTAAGACGTGCTTTGGGATGGTATAGTTGCTTTGAGAAGACACCAACTATCTAGGTTGCTTGCTCTCTCCGAGAATCCTTCTGTTGTGGGCTTGATTTAGTCCAAAGAACAACAGTCTCTAATTGTTACCCTGACACTGCTTAGGTGACAATATCACATCAGCTAAGACCTCCATATATTATTATTGTATTCTTGTGACTGGAGAGGCATCTTTTTTTTCTTTTTTTTTTTTTTTTTATGATCCCATATGGCTGCTGCAGAAATCCAGCTGGTGTAGACTTACAGTGTTGTAGCTGCACAGAGGGCTGCCATACCAGGCAAACTAGACAGGCTAGAGCTCAGGTATTGTCAAAGGCTGCCAAATGCTGTGCAACTACTGATGTAGGTAATTCTATCTCTGGCAGCAGAGTGCAGGTAACAGCTTGATTCCATGTGAAAGAGTATCCTGGAGTACACCTGAAACTGACTGGCTGTCAGGTGGAAACAAAGTCCTACCATTTGCCATGGGTTGATATAGGCTATGGTGGAACAAGGTGCAGCTCCTGAGCACTCGCAGGATATTGATGACTTCAGTGTGGGAGACAGCACAGCAAAATGTGTGAGAAGGGCAGAAAAGTAATGTAGATTCTCAAGAAAGCCGGTTTTGCTATAAAGCAAAGTAAGGTCAAAGGACATGCACAAGAGATTCAATTATTAGGAATAAAATAGCAAGATGGCAAAATAGCAAGCTTTGTCACCACTAACTAATGGAAGAGAAACACAGGCTTTCTTAGTTGTGTGGGCTTTTGAAGAATGCATATTTTGGGCTATATTCTTATTTTCCTAATTATTCTGATTAGAATTACTCTGATTAGAGTGAGCCCTCTCTATTGAATGCCCTGTAAGGAGAATGGCTTTGAGAAGCAGCAAGACTTTGAGCAAATTAAACGGGAGATAGTTTTTGCTGTAGCACTTGGGCCAGTCCAGAAATGACAAGTTGAGAAAAATATGCACTATGCCTGAGCCAGGGATAATGTCCTTACCTGGATCTTCTGGCAGAAAGTGCTTGGAGAGACAAGGATTAATGTGTAAGGTTTTGGAGCTCAGAATATAATGCATGTGAAGCCCATTGCACTCCAACAGAAAAGGAAATATTAGCAGCATATGAAGGTGTTGGAACTTCTTTGTTGATATAGAAGCACAGCTTCCTCTGTTATCTTGGTTGCCTGTGTTTGACTAGATGTAAAAATAGAAGGGTTCAATCTACACATCATGTGTGTGATGCTGCATGGAGTTAAGTAGATTGCACTGACAGTGCAACAGGCTCAAATGGGAAAATCTGACTGCATAGAATCCATGGAAGTGATCTTGGACTCTCTAGAGCCCTGAAGTTTTTGAGACTTGGAGAGGTAACTTGTACTGAGGAGGCCATACTGTGTAATAAATTACCAGAAAATGAGAAGCAATATGTTCAAAGATAGATCCTGTTGTATTTTGGGAAAACATCAAAAGTGGAAAGTTGGTTTGTGGGGTCTCCCAAGATGTTGAAGAAACTTATGAAGGAGAAGTTAAACCTAGTCAGTGTGCAGAGGTGAAAGCTGTCCAGCTGGCTCTAGGCAGTGCTGAAAGAGCAAAATAGACAGTAATTTATGTCTGTGGTGGTTCATGGGTTGTAGCAAATTCTCTCTTTATTATTTATTCTTTCTCATTTCTCTAAAATGGTAACGTTTATTTTTTGTTTGTTTTTAATTATTAAAGTGTTGTTCTCTCAATGTATGAATTTGTTTTTCACTTTTACTCTTTCAGTTCTTCATCTCATCATGGGAGCCAGAGGTGGGAATAAGCACAGGGTTCTGTGGTGTTTAGTTGTGAGATAGCACAACTTGTGTTAAAGCACAACAGAGGCTAACAAGCCTCATGCATTCTCAAAGCATGTGTGAAGCAAAACATGTGAGCCCAATGAGGGAGCTGAACATTAACTCGTACCTCCCACTGACAGCTGTGATGATGAATGCTTCTAAGTGCACTGGCTCTTCAGTATCTCCCAAGATACTATTTCTAAATTCACTTTTTTTTACGTTTTTTGTTTCACATCAACTTGTGTATCACGTCATTGCAATATAACCAACAAATTGTTCCCCTGTCTGTATCTGTGGTCAAATGCCTGACACTCTGTGTAAAAATAACAGTTCCAGAGTTAAAATCATGTTTAGTGTTAAAGATAAATAATGGTGTCATCTGAGGATCTGATTTTAGATAATAAAGCTACAGATTAAATGCATTCTTTTGTCTGAGTATTGTTTTAAAATATCTGTACATTTATTTTGATAAAATTAGGCTTACTTTGTACCATATGAAATGGATTATGAGCATTGTTCAGGCCTTAGGGTACTTTCCCAGTAGATATTGCTTTCTAGAGAAAAATTATTATTGCATTTGTTATCACACTGTTTTGTATCTAAAACACAGTACTTCAAAACCAATCTACTTCAGCTATAAATTTGAAGACTTTAAGCAGTAGTAATCAAAGTATTTTTAGCTTATGCATTTGAAAGCTAGCATTACATTATCTTCCTTAGACACCTACCGAGAATGTGAGAGAATGTTGCTGTGTTTCCATGCTCATTGTCACAGCAGTAGGGCATGTTCCAACATTTTAAAACAGTAATTCTGTTGTGGAGCTCATTCCTGCTCTCTTATCATTTGTGCTGAGATGATTATTTGTGGGGCTGAAGTCCGCAGCATATGATGAAATTTACCTCTCTAAAAAAACCCCAAAACCATACAAGTGACTTAATTTTTATCCCTCTCAATTCCCTGATACAGTGCACAGAGCAGCAGTGGAAAGAATTATCACAGAATCATTGAATATGCAGAGTTGTAAGAGACCTAAAACATTAATCAAGTATAACTCCTGGCCCTGCACAGGACACCCCAAGAGTCACACCATGTGCCAGGGAGCACTGTCCAAATGCTACCTGAGCTCTGTCAGGCTGGTGCTGTGACCACTGCCCTGGGCAGCTGTTCCAGTGACCAACCCTCTGCGTGAAGAACCTTTTGCTGATGTCCAACCTCCCCTGACACAGCCTCAGGCCATTTCCTCAGGTCCTATCACTGTAATCACAGAGAAGAGATCAGTGCCTGCCTCTCCTCTCCCCAATCCAAGAAGCTGTAACTGCAATGAGGTCTCCCCTCAGTACCCTCCAGGCTGAACACACCAAGTGACCTCAGCCACTCATAAAGCTTCGCCTCAAGGCCCTTCACCACCCTCACTGCCTTCCTTTTGACACTCTAATTCTTCCATGTGTTTCTTTTGTTGCAGTGATCAAAGCTGCATACAGTGTTCAAGGTGAGGCCACCTCGATGCAGAGCAAAAATTTCTTGCAGATTAGCAATTACAACTGCATTGCAACTGTTAGACTTTAATTACAGATAACTTAAAAAGAAATGTAAGGGATCTACTGATGAATAAAGCTTGAATTCGACCTAAAATTTTTTGCTTTGTGTTTGTTATTGGCTGCCTGTCAAATCTTAGAGTCAATCAACTGGAAATATCTGATACAGGAAGTTTTGTCCTCTAGCTTCTTCAGGTGCTGTGTTCGTGCAGAGTGTGACTTTTCCCCACACTGTATTTCTTAGTTGAGGGTGTGTTTTTTGTAGGGTTTTTTAATTTTTGTTATTTTTTTAGTAGGGTTTGAGGTTTTTTTTCCTTTGGTCATTTTTCAAGCAGAAATTTTACATCTAATATTTCTCTAATATTTCTTTCCTGGTTTGCACTACCATAAATCCCTCAGAAAGATGGTAGGAAAAATACAACTATTTCATTGCTAAGGATTTCAATATTTTCTGTGTCTTCTGCTTATACAGGGAAAGAGAGAAACCATAGGTATGCTCTCTTCAGAGCCAGTACTTTCTGTGTACAGCTGTGAGATATTAAAGAACTTTCTGCCATGACCCATTTTTGCCTGTGACCAATTCCTTCCAGCTGGTGCTGGGGAGGGCTTCTGGGAGGCTCTGCTTTTCCTGCATCCACTTTCCTCACTCTCTATAGACTCCTGTTTCCTCTTAGATGTGGATCTTTGTTATCTCTGGGTTTTTTTATTGGAGTTGTTGCTTCTTTTCTCAAGGTCACAGCTATTCTTTTGGCTGTGCTACTGTGTTACATACACTTTCTGCCTTCCTAGTAAGATTTAGACCTTACACAAGATAATTTTAGCTGAATTCATTTCAGCTTGTACTGAAAAATAATGGAAAAAAACCCCTGAGCACACCCAAAAAGTAAAGGAGGCAGAAAAAGCTGTTTGAAGCATAGTTAAAGCTTAGAATTGAGGCTGTCTATACTTTTTCTGCAAACTTGGCACAACAACCTAGGCTCTTCTGGGCTTTAGTCACACTCCTCCAGAGTGGATAAGCATTCTGTCAGAGCTGCTGTTGTCTCCAGATGTGAAATGCTCCTTCTTTTCTTGCACATCTTACCCCTACATTTTCTTTAGCCACGTGTCTCTAACAGTTTTCCCAACATATAGTAGGAACTACAGCTCTCCTTCATTTTGCTAATTTGTTTCCTTCCACCTGACTATGCAGCTGTGCAGAAGTGTACAATTACTCTGTATTTAACTGTTTAATTTGTATTTGAATATTGCTATTATATGTGTGAATATGGGAAAGGGAGTAGAATAAATTAGAAATTAACACCAGATTGGTGCTTTTACATAGTTTTACCAAGACCTTTATTTTAGATTTATTTCAATATCATATTTTGTGGAAATGTATGCATTAGGAAATGGAGGAAGTATAGTTCAGTGTATTTGCTTTGCAGTGGGCTGCACACTGATATACTGTAGGGTAAGTTTTAGCCTTGATGCACAGAACAGCTCTTGTCTCACATTCACAACACAAACACAATGACAGAATAATGGTTTTATGGGGATGTAAACCAAAGAGTTTAGCACAATGTGGATAAACTAGATTCCATTTACTTACACTAGAATATATATTGGCAAGGAAGAGGAATATTTCCTCCCAAGTGAGATGTTAGAAGATGTTAGAAGATGAGAGACTGTCCTGCATTTTTGAACTGTGATGATTTTCCTGGTTTATTGATCTCTTATCTAGCCTAGATAAAACATTTATCACTGATTTGAAAATCAATAAATATAACTCAAAATCATGGCAAAAAAAAAAGGAAAAATCATGTAGACAACAGACTTTATAAAGTCTCCACACATTTTTTCTCTGAGCTGCTTTAGTGAGTATTAGACCACTGTCACAGTATAAACCTTTTAGTCTCTCTTGTAAGAGCATTGTGTGGGGTTCTATGGCAGCAGGATCAAGTCCAGGGAGATCTGGTGACTGGCAGGAGACACAAGAAGATGGGTCTCTTCTTGTTTAAGCTCAAAAATCCATTCATTGGGGTGTCACCAATACATGAACAAACTCAGCTTAACCCAGAGACAGAGAACCTCAAACAGGGGCAGGGTGGTGGGATTTATAGGGGAAGGGTGGAGTTTCACCTTTCCCAGACTTAGAGGATACCTCCCCCAAGGCAGAGGGATGGAGTCCACTCTTCCCAGGACTCAAAGCCATGCCTCTTACTTCAACAGTAACCAAATTTTTGCTCCCCTGGGCATGGGCACCCCACAGTATTGTGGTTTAGGATGGTATTCCTCAATGTAGTGGCCCCAGTGACCACAGCACTCCAGTGTGCTGCTTGATCCCACCATGGTGGGCTGGAGAGGAGAATTGGAGGCAAGAAAGGGAAAGATCGTGGTTTAAGATAGGAACAATTCACTGAAACCAAAAATGAAATAAGGAAACAAAGTGTAACAGCAAAAATGGTAACAGGGTCTACAAGGGAGGTGAATGATTCACATGCGATTTGCTCACCATGTGGAGCCTGGCAATGCCCAAGCAAGCTATGCAACCCCAAAGGGAGCCCTTGCCCCATCCCTGGAAAGTGGCAGATATGCTATAGAATAACCTCTGGGTCCTAGCCATGGCCACTATTGGCTACTGGAAAAATTAACCCTGTCCTCCTTGAAATCATGAAAAAGGGTTTGGAAAAGACTTTGTCACTTGAGTCCCAAGCATGGCTGGGTTCAGTGCTAGCAATTCAAAAGCAAGTACAAAATCCAGCAGTTGGTGTAATGTCTAAGGCACAGTATTATGTGTGTATGTTAAAAACTGTTACAATTATTTCCTTTAAATATTCCCCTTATTTATTGTTATTTAGCAAACACATCCAGTATTCTCACAGCATAGCATACAATGTAATGTGACCTACCAAGAAAATATTTTTATTCCCTTTGTCCTTCTCTTATTTTGCATATGTCACAATTCTACTTGGTCTGTGCAGGAGGGATTTATGAGTTCAATAAGCTACCATGCACTGTCCCCTAATGACTTGAAAATTTAAAACAGAATCACTGCTAATTTTTGAAATATTCATTCACAGTTCACTCTTGCCAAAGTAAATACATTTCACCTGCTGCTGAGCAAGAAGTTCATTTTTGATTAAGTCATATTTTGGTGCATTATCTTTTAAAATACTACATATCCAACAGTATGTTATTTTTAATAGAAAGCTACCAACAAATATTTGCATAAAACCGCACTCAACTCTTTGATCATCTTGAGAGAGTAGGGATGACTGTTTTATTTCCATACACATATTCTGAACTTCTACACCTAGACTGCTTGTCTAAATCTAGGGGAAAGGAGAGATAATTTATAACTGTTCAGAGTTTATATGCCATGTGAAATCTTCCTTGGGTGGTAAGATGTCAACTATCACACCTTAAAAACAGCCTGCTGTACCCAGCTGCCTAGGAGACCCTTAGCAGAGCTAACACATTTCTTAGTCTGAAACTAAATGCTGTGTATGAAGTTTTCACAGGAAGAGTGTATTGTTGCATATGAGTTTCTGGTTCAGAAACTATAGCAGGCAGGCACCTCTCACAGGAGACAATAGCATAAATGAAGCAGAACCATCAATGATCAGCACTTGCCTAATCTACCCCAGTTTGCACAGTCCTAAATAACTTGCTAAAGTAATTAAAGCTAGCCTGATTAACACGAGATGCTGAAATCCCGCCTGAAATATTTTGTTTTGGTACCACTAGGATGGTACTTTGAATTGGTGTTATAGAAATAGCACTATCTCAGGATATGTTTGTTGTGTCTCATTACCTCTTTGTTTACTGTTTGAACTTGTTCTTCAGCTGCTGAGGAGTGGAACAGAAGCCAGGAGTAAAAAAAAATTTGCTTTTATTTATTTTTATTGGAAGGTTTTACTTCCTGCATTACCCTCATTAAAAAAAAAAAAAAAACCAAAAAAGAATCGGACAGCACAACAACAAAAATCCAGAAGGTATGCCAGTTAATACCCTACTGTTTTGTCAGCTACTTGTAAGTAAGACTCTGTATCATTTATTGTGGTTAGAGTGAGGTCACCTGCAATAGTTTGCAACAGCTATCTTTGAAAAATCACTTTCTAACAATAATGAGCTTATGGTTCCTTTCTATAGAAACAAAGCATTGAAATGTCCTGTCGTAAGAAACAATCCTAATAGTGTGTTTTCCCAGCTGGAAAACATGCTGGGCCTGGCTCAGATTTTAAAAGTTAGCAAAAATTACTGAGTGACACTCTGATGCCTTCTGAGAATGTAAGACATAATTTTCCCTGCAAGAGCAAGAACTCACCTATTCTCATTTATCAAATCCTTTGCCACTGACATACTACCTCTTTACCTCTTTTAATATTATCCTCCAGTTGGATTACATCCTTCAGATCCTACACTTAAGGCTCATATATGTGACATATTTTAGAAGCATCTCAGTTACTACATCTGTGCTTTTGGAATCCATTTTATTTCTAGTCTATCAGCTCTGTGCTTTAGTCTTGGATTTCAGTGAGGGTTGAATATGTGAAGGTGGTTTTATATATATGTGTGTCTATATATGTGTATATATATATATATATATATATATATATATATATATAGTCATTCTCCACACATACTAATTAAAAGAATGCTCATCTGAATGTATTATTGTCTATGTTTCAGACCCACTGCTGAAGAATACGTTTGGTGAGGTAGCTCTGTGTGCACATTGCAGAGCAAGCTGCAGGCTGAGCTCTGGTCTCCAGGAGCCTGAGCCCAAAGCAAGAGGCTGCGACCTGCTGACCTTTAGCATAACAAAGGGCCTGGGGACCTGGGGCTGGCCAGAGAACAGGACAGGCAGAGAGCAGGAACCAATGATGCCAAAATTTCCTGTGCTTGGATTGTTCAATGTTATGGCATGTTCTGCAATGAGATCCCAGAGAGCGCCCTGTGTCTCTGAGCCCATCACCATAGAAAACACTGATGATTTACAATGAAGGGATTGTTTGGTAATCCAACGACTGGTTAATTAAACGCAGCTTCAAATAGGTGCAGGGACGAGAACCAAGGATTGGGCTAAGGGCACAGGGTTGAATGAGGGGCAGAAGGGGTGAGACTGAGGTCGAGGTCCAATAAGGACAAGGGAAAGTGGTGCAGGGGTGTGGATAAGGGTTGGGAGAACCAAGGGGATAATGGGTGCACCAGTGGGGCAAAACAGAGCCAATGGGGATTAAGGGAAGGAAGAATATTCTAGGAAGGGTACATGAATGGTAAAAGGGGGCTGAACAAGAGTGACATCAATCCCACACACTATCAGAACAACAGAACCCAAAAGGCACCAACATGTGGCTGCAAAAACCCCATGGGAACAAGGTGTCCATACTCTAGAGGGGGGCATCTCTCCTCTCCTGCCTCTGCCCCTCCAGGGCTGAGGTATGACCACCCTGGTGGCAGACCCCTGGGCCTCCACAGTTCAATATTGTCATTGATGATCTGAATGAGGAGGTTGTGTCCACCAGCAGCAAATTTTCAGAAATCATGGGAGGGAGCATTGATCTGCTGGAGGGTAGGAGGGCTGTGCAGAGGGAAAGGCTGGATAGATAGGTTGAATCAAAAAACCTGAGGTTTAACAAGGCCAAATGCAGGGTCCTGCACTTTGGCCACAACAACCCCATGCAGCTCTACAGGCTGGGGCAGAGTGGCTGGACTGTGGCCAGGCAGAAGGGATTGACAGCAGCTGAACATGAGCCAGCAGTGCCCAGGTGGCCAAGAAGGCCAATGGCATCCTGGCCTGTACCAGCAATAGTGGGGCCAGCAGGAGCAGGGCAGGGGGTTGTTCTTCTATGATTGGCACTGGTGAGGCCACACCGTGAGTGCTGTGTCTGGGCCCCTGATTTTAGGAAGGACATTAAGCTGCTAGTATGCATCCAGAGAAGAGCAACAAGGCTTATAAGGGGAACTAGAACACAAGCCCTTTGAAGACCAGCTGAGGCAGCTGGGGATATTTAATCTGGTAGTAAAGACGCTCAGGGGTGACCTTATCACTCTACAACCGCTTGAAAGAAGGGTGTAGCTGCCAGGTGAGGGTTGGTCTCTTCTCCCAGACAACCACTGACAGAAAAAGAGAACATGAGGTCTTAAGCTGCACAGGGAATGTTTGACAGTTTAGGAAATATTAATCTCAGAAAATGTGATTTGGCACTGGAATGGTCTGCCCAAGGAGGTGATGGACTCACTCTCCCTGGAGGTGTATAGAAAAAACTGGACATGGCACTCAATGCCGTAGTTGATAATGTGGTGTTAGGTCATAGGCTGGACTTGATTATCTCAAATGTATTTTTCAGCCTAATTAATTCTGTGATTCTGGAACTATGAGGGTATGAAATTCCTGGGGTTCCTTTGTTCAGGGTGCCTCCTCAGAGGCATGAGCTGAAGGTGTTATTTAGTTATTGCATCATGACTATATTATTTTAAGGACCTGGACACCTGATTCTCTGCTTTGGGAAACCTGAGGTTGAGCTGGTGCAGAAACCTGGTCTGACTGTGTGAGGTGTGGGGTGATGCTGTGAAGGGATCCAGTCCCAGCTCAGCTGGTGTGAGAGGGACTGCCAGAGCAGTTCCTGGAGGGCTGGGCAGGGACATGTCCTTAATGCCACTACCTTGGGGAGCTCCCCTGATGGCACACACACACCAGGGCAGCAGTGAGTAGTCTGAGATGGTGTGAGTAGAACATAGACCTGAGAGCCAGGGAAGCCCAGGAGCTGTCTCCTTTCTTTGGCACCTACCAGACCACAACAGGATATGCTTCCAGAATCCAATTTTGGGGCTCCAGTGGAAGAATATCTGAGCTGGAAGTACTTCAGGAGAGACCCCCCCTGCCGAGACAGTGGGATTGAATTCCTCATGCTACAAGGCAAGGCTGTGGGACTGGGGCTGAGCCATGGTTATCCAGAAAAACAATTTTCAGCAGGAGGTGTGGAAAGTAACTACTCTGACAGTGATTAGTGTTTAATTTGAAGAAGTGTTTTTCCTTTCTAAAAGAAGGGTTAAATTACAACAATAGTGCTTTGCAGATAAATTTAAGAAAATCTTAAAAGGTTACTTGAAATTCTAAAAATAGGGGTTTGAGAAATATCTCTGTGTATTTTGCTAGACTTTGGGATGGACAATGCTAAAATAACTGGCTTTATAAAACTTACGCAGTTTCTGAATAAAATAAAACCCATTCATGCTTTCTATGGAAAATTGAGAGTTTCCATGGTTTTAATGGAGGTTTGTGAGGGTTTTTTTGGTTTGTTTTTTTTGTTTGTTTGGTTATTTGTTGTTTTCCCCTTGGTTAAAACATTTTATCCTCATTTTATCTATTTTTGTCTTAATGTGATTTATGAAATACAAAATAATTTTTAATTGGATGCTGCAAAAATCAGGCCCTTAGGATTTTAAATGTAATTTTTCAGTCATGATGAAGACTTGGATTTTGACAAAATTTAGGTGAACTTACTAAAAATAGATGATGGTTTCAGTGAATTCAAATTATATTCTTTAAATTCTGATCTTGCTAACCAATTCATCTCTATGGAATGTTAAGCTACAGTTGTCTGACCAGCTCTGCTCTGTGTCCTCCTCAAGATTTTACCTAATGACTTTGCATTACACCCAACACTACAAATCAGAGAACTGCAAAATGTTAGACTTAGATTCACTGGGCAAAAACTTCAAATAATCCAATCATAGGATAACTGTCTTTCCCTCATTTTTTTTAACTACTATGCTACTTTATTTTCTTCAGTCGTGTTATCTCCAGAACTGATGTCAAACTGTGATCTGAATCAGCTCTGATCTTTGCTGCAGTGTGATTGTTCTGATCCTAATCTAAATCAGTTCATTTTCATGTAGTGTCTAATCTTGCCAACCTCCTGCTAGAGAAATCAATTGAAGTAATTAAATTGACAGCATAGAATTGTTGTCCTTAATTTAATTCTAATATTGGTTGTATATAAGTTATTATTTTTCAATAATAACAATGGTGAACTGCTTCACTTGATTTGTTTGTTTGTTGCTGTTTTGTTTGGTTTTGGGTGGAGTTTTTTTGTTTTGGGTTTTTTTTTTGTAACAATAGACTATTCTGAGGGTGAAGAAAACATCCAACCTACTAATATACCATGCAGGAAATTAATTATACGTTGTCTGAAAATGGTTTGTTGCTGCACAGAAACATTGAGAAACCATATAAACCAAAACTTTATCTGTAAATTAGAACTTTAAGGTAGGTCATTTGAAACCAAAATGGAAGCAGACAAGCCTCAATCACATGAAAGAACAATGATGGAAGAATTGTATACCTTTGTGTACTTACTGTTGTACTGCTTCACATTTCTATTGACTCTGTGCATCAGATTTTACTTGACTCAGTATTTACCAACTCCCAGTAACTGAAAGAATACATATTCATTTTGTGAAACCTGTCTTGCATTTTCACAGTCAAAATATTTAATTTATTAAAATTAGTTTCCCCAAAGTGTGTCTTTTGTACTGGGGATATTGTTAAAGAAAACACATATTTGCAAGCAATTTTTTTGTTTTTTTATTGATTGTTTCTACATGTATTTACAGATGACCATTGGTCAGCAGTAAGTTATTCATTCATCATCATTTTGCAGAAAATGCAAACAGCAGGAACTGATTGTGGATATTTGTAGTTTGTCATCACACAGTAGTGCCTCCATGTTTTGATGGGTTAAATACAATATTTTGGACTACAGATTGATCCCTACCACGAAACCAAAATCAAATCAAATAGAATCCATAAATAAAGAAAACAAAACATTTCATTCTGTAAATACCTTTCTTGTTTAAACCCCATTTTTAAAAGGAGATAAAAATGTACTATTGCATTCAGTTATTTCAGAAGAATATTAAAGACTTCTGGGTTTTTTTCTGGTGTTTATTAATTTAATTACTTATTATATTGGTTAGTTGTTCTTCGTTTGCATTTTTTCCCAGAGCAGCTGTGCTGCTATAAATGAAGAAAACTAGTTGCCTACATGGGAGACCTTGCTTAATGGAGAAGACAGAAGAACACTTGAATTCATTTCTTACTATCTTGTGCACAAGATGTAAGCCCTAAAGAAAAGTTTGAATCTTTCTAAAAAACCTGTCAGTTTCTGAAAAATATAATTATGGGGTTTTTTTCCACTCGAATCTAGTCTAATGTACTGGGCATGAACTCTATAAGTGATTCACTCTATGTCACAGCTCTGACTTGCCTGAACACCTTAAATATGTATTTGTGCATTGGGGAATGAACATCTGTTTTACTTTGGGGTACCTTCATTTATCAGATTGGGATGGAATTATTTCTTGCCATCCAGATAAAAGACAATAATTAATTAATTTTTTTCTTCATGTTGTCATCCCAACAATAAGCCTAAATTCTACTGCTGCTGAGAGTCCAACTTTATCTTTCCTGATAAGAGGACAAAAAACATTCAAAATCCATATGGCTACCCTTTAGAAAGATTCCGACAATTCTGAACATCTTTGAAAGAATGTACTTTACTTTCTTTTCTTCACTTATCTACTCAGGTATCACTGTGAGGAAAGTACAATATATTCTGTCATTTACTACTTGAAGGAAAGATCCTGGAACAACAGAATCCAGCATAAGTAAGGAAGAATAGATTGTTTAAAATTATGGAAGAAACACCACACCAAAAGCAGAAAGATATAGGTGATAGTTATATGTGTTATGCAAGAAAGAGTATGTGCAGTAAAACAAAAATTGAGTCAGAGCTTGTGATATTTAAGGCTGTATCCAGCTGAAGGCCAAGGAAAGTCCAGCTCCTGTGTGGTCAACTGGTAGACTGATACTAATTTTATTTTTGTCTCTGTAACAGTAAAATCACTAAGCATGCTTTATTCTGATGTATTTTGTTCTCTATACTATTTGCACAGAAAAAAATCAGAGTTCCAAGCTATAACAAAGCCAAATACTTATAGCTTTGCTTTTGGCTCATGTTGGAAGCAATTAAAACAGCCAGAAGGTGGCAGTTTTGGACCGTTTTGTAAAAGGTCTTCCAATGACTTCGAGCATAACTAAACTACTGAATGCTTAGATTCAAACAAGAAACAATCTGAACGATAGTTTTAAATTATTTATGTGATAATATATTCAAGAAATAAAAAGGAGCTTTCATCCCAAGAGTGGTAAATTCAGTCCCATTTAGCTTTAGTCTAAATACAAAGGCTACAACTGAGAAAACAACAGTTCCTTCAGGAGCTACAGAATTTACTATACAGACATTTAGAAACAAAATATCTTCACTTCCAGCTAAGACATTCCTATGCCTTTGGAACTCATCCTCAAATTTTAGTCTAGCTCTTGGTAGTCTCCAGATTTGTTCAGGTGAATTAACAGAGGTATGTTTGGCTTAGCTTTCTGTTATTTATTTATTTATTTTTAACATAGATTTTCAGTAATGTCTGGTAAATGGCAGTACACCAGAAAGTACATCCAATTTCTCATATAATTATAGTTAAAAGAGACAATTATCCAGAAAAGAAATAAACTTGTTTCTGAAAAGCCTGGCTTGCCAAAAGAATTAGACCCTCAGAAATCATCAGAAGGAAATGGATAAAAGTATTTGGTGAAGTTAGCAGACAATAATAAATTTTTCCTTTAGCAAGACAAATTGTTCCTTTAGAGATACAACCTCAACTACCACTATTATATATTTAAGTCCTGAAATATTTCTCAGTGAAAACTACAACAAACAATGGAATAGCACATTTGCAGGATTAGAGTGTGTGATAGAGCATCTTCACTCTGGAGCTTCTCCTGTAGGTGAACCCTTTGTACCATGCATGAAGTACCATATCAAAGGGACTGGCACACAAACTAAGCTTTGAAAATATATGTGAACAGGAAAAAAAAATTAAAAATCCCTAGCACATTACAACTTAAAAAAAAAATCTGACTTTTTATATATCTTTAGTCAAAGGATTTCTGTCTTTATAGATACCTGAAAAAGAACCCTTAAAATAGAACTCCCCTGTGCTCTCCTTGAAAACTTTTCAAAGGACAAGTGACCTCTTTTCTCACTTTACAGTACTGTCATTCATGAAGAAAATAAAACTTAAGAAACTCAAGGACCTAAAGCAAAAGTTGGAAAAAAGTATAAGGAATAGAGAATAGAGAACAGGGCATATTCAGCTGTGAGGGCAAATTTTACTACAGGGGAAGAAATGAAGGAATGAAGATTCTGGATTTTAAAATACCACAAACATTAATGAACTAAAGGAATCATTAGTAAAGTCAATTGTATTGAAGACCTTAGAGACTTAAATATGAGAAACATGTGGATTTTTTCCAGTCAAATGATTTATAGTATTAGGAATTATGTATTCCAACAAAGGGAAAAAATTACAGGAAGGGTGTCAACCCAACTGAGTGAAATGTTGTGGTTAAGAAGGCAGCATAGAAGGAATGAAAAAAATGTAATTGTTGAAAATTTCCTAAAAGACAAGAGGTGAGAAATCAAGTGATAATTAATAGAAGTCTATTCAAGGGCCTGCACCTTGCTGTATCAAAGTTTGAGAGAGAAAATCAAATGGGAAAAGGGACTCCAACACTTCAAGTGAAATTAGAAATGAAAAAAAAGGCCTTGTGAGAGTATGAGCAGGGAGTAGAAGATATATATATATATATATATGGCTTCCAGGAAAATCAATGGTTTTTCTTAAGGTTATCAAAATGAAGATTCTACTAATCTCATACAACAAAACCATATGGTTGCTGGCAAATTTGAGCTTTGCAATATCACAGACACTGTGCAAGATTTTTCTCTTGTTTCCTAAGATTGTGTGTGGACAGTAGTCCAAACTAGCAGCATTAAATTGCATGTTGTCTTCTGGATTAGTTATTCTTTGAATGGGCAGAGGAAGCACTGTCAAGTTTCCTTCTTACTTTTGAATTTTGAGGAAGTTAAGAAATGATTATTCTTCTACACTGTAGCTTGGGCTTTACAGTGCTAGGAACTCTGAAATTGTGCAACAGGAAATTGTACCCTTGTTGCAAACTTGTTTGCTTTGATTTACTGACTGTCATGATGCTTCAGCCTAACTACACCTTATTGTGTTTTCAGTATTACATCCTCGAACACCTCACCATTTCAAGATTGACTATTCAGGTGTAAATGTCCCAGGTTTAGGACTAAAAAGACAAAAAACCTCCAGTCTTCTTCTTTATAAAATTTCTTAAGCTCTTAAACAGATTAAGCTATTAAGAGAAAAACAGAGGAAATGTCAGCAATGAAATAAGGCAAACAATGAACAGAAAATTAAATGAAACACAACTAGCTCCCATTCCCCAGTCCAAAGGGACTTAGAGAAAAACAAGTATTTGAAAGGAAGGACAGTGAAATAATCCATGTATAAAAAAGAAATGCAGCAATTTTAATTTTAGAATAACACATACATGCATCATTTCCAATACTCCTTTCGTATTAATACAGTTTCATTTGATCCATATACTTTCTGAAGCGAAACTCAAGACATGGTAGCAACACTAGCTAGCTCTTCCTACTCCCCCATATTCTGAGGAGCTTTAGAGAGCTTTAGAGAAAATGTCAGAGATTCAGAATAGAAGTAAAAAGATAAATCATTCAGTCATATCCACCCAAGGTATTAGGAATAGGATGCTGTGACAGAGAGCGACAGAGATTAAAATTTTTTTTTTTTTGGATTTAGCAGATTTAACAGCTTCCTAACATCTCACTCATCACCTAGTCAATATGGTGCATACAACAATGATGTTTTTGGCTCCTAACAATATTTCCTGTGGCAGGATCCTCTGCCTGGAATGAGGTAAAACAACTCAAAAAGGCACTGTTTGCAAAGCTATCCATGATAAATGAGGAAGCGAGTGTCATGCTGCTTTTGGTGTTGAATAATGCTAAAATCTGTCTGACTCATCAATCCCAAAGTTAAACATCCTTATGGAGAGATGAAGATAAGGTAGACCTGGTAAAATATCTGGCTGAAGAAGCAAATGAGTCATACTACAGATGACTTTTCTAAATATTCTGAGGTGATGCAGCTGGCCAGGAGACTTATGACTGACTATCAGTCACTTTATCAAGGCCAATCCCAAACTTTAAAACTAGAATCTTCTACATACCCCTTCTTGGAGTGTGTGTGTGAAGAGTACCTCCTTGAGTGGGTATATCATCTATATCTAATCTATATCTATATCTATATCAATATCTGTATCTATATCTATATCTATGTCTGTATCTGTATCTATATCTATATCCATATCTATGTCTATATCTGTATCTGTATCTATATCTATGTCTATATCATCTATATCTATATCTATACATATATCTGTATCTATAGCTATATCTATATCTATATGTCTGTATCAATATCTATATCTATATATCTATAGCTATAGCTATAGCTATATCTGTATCTACCTATATCTGTCTCTATCTCTATCTGTCTCTATGATCTATATCTATATAATCTGACTTTTCCAACTTTAATCCTTCAGACAAACTTACACAATTTAGTAGTACCTCTATAATCCTTTACATATAAACTGTTTATGAAGTCTGGGGCTGATTGGATCCAAACTCCTCTCTGAAAAGGGGTTTAGAAAGCAAGGGGACCCTTTCTGCTTCTTGCAACTCAATGGGAGGACCACTCTAATAAATTTTGCCTGAAGGTCCCATTCTGTTTGAGACATCTTGTGAATTCAATTGTGCAAATACTTAATTTTGTGACTAATTTTTCTTCTGTACTGAAAAAAACCCAGCTAACAGCCTCCATTAGTGTGCTTCAGTTTTGCTTTTAAAACTTGTGTTTATGAGTAAGAAGACACTTGTCATTCAGAACTTGTGAAAATTAAATAAGTACAAGGTAATCAAATCCAAAGTTCAACAAGAAGCTGACATTCTCCACTGTGGCTGGTAGCAAGTTTTCTTTGTCTTCTTTAGTAGTTTTGCTTCAAACTTTTCTTTTTCTGCTCCAGCTTTCTGTTGAAGCCTGTGTAGATTTCTGTTTCTGAGTTGATCACTTATGATACTGATTTACTGAAGACTTATTTCAAGAATTTTAAAAGTTCAAGGTGTCTGAAATATAGGTTAGCTTTATAATAGCTCTCAGAAAATTGGAACCATGTCATCATAACAATCTTCATCATAGTTCCCGCTGGAAATATGCTTAGCACTTTCCCTTGAGTCAAACTCATTGACTTCAGCGTGAACTTGATCCACCAAGTACATAATGTACTATGCAAACTTCAGAACAGAGCTCATTTTTAAGTATAGGAAATATAAGCCACAGTGAAAACAAATGAAAGATGCTGGCCTGGATAAAAGGTGCATGTATCATTTAAATGAATTCATAGCTTTTAAAATGCTTACCACAATTTAAATAAATTCATAGCTCTTAAAAAATTCAGCACGTTAGCCTCACTTGAGATTTCTTTGTTAACAAAAAAAGGTTTTGAGAGCCAGTAAGGCTGAAGGAGCCTGAACTTGCTAGGAAAGATGTTCATGCCACTGAGTAGCTCTTAACTGCCTTTATTCTGCTTCTCTGCACATGCTTGTTTAGATGAAAATCAGCTTAGTTTGAAAGTGCCAACACAAAGCTTGGTTTTGGTTTAAGTGGCACCAAAAGACTCAAAGTAAAATCTTCCTCCCATGAATGAAGGTTTCTAATTGGTCTCCTTGCCTTCAATCTAACACAATTAACTTCTGTTCTTTGATTCTTTTAAGTAGACTGACCAAGAGGACATTTTAGTCAGCTAATGTTTGAGGACTAGATTATTTTTTTTCTGTTCTGAAATAAAATTTAAGTGAAACTCTCTGTGTGTCCCATCCAAATCCCAACCAAAAGAATTTTTTGCTTTTAAAAATGCTACTGGGAAGGACCACTGTATTTAGGCTGAGTTTTGATGGTAAGTGGTGGGCAAGATATATCCACCTGCTTTAGCAACAGAAATCTACCTAAGCCCCATTAAATTCCCAGTTAATCCTGATTCAGGATTCTCTGTACTTTGGTGCCTCTGGGTCAATGCAGCTTCAAATATTTTCTGTTATCTGTTTACATCCTCAGCATTTCCAAACTTTAGCCAATTTATTTGGATTTCACCCACTTGGGTCGTTTGTGCAAGAAAACATGTGAATTTTGGTATTTTTTATTTCTCATGCACAACTGAAAGGCTAAGTTTGGTTTGGTTTGGGTTTTTTTTAAGATATCTTGCATGCAAGTCCCTGTCTGCACTTGAGCTGCCAGTATTAATTCTACTTTGAAATGAAATTTTCATAGTGGACCATTAACTCTGATTTTTCTGTATGACACTCACTGCAGCTATCCTCTCCTGTCAAGAAAACGATTTTTCTGACAATCAAAGATGTTTCTGCCAGTTTACTGGCAATAGTATCTCAAACACAGCTTTTATAATCTCACTACATCTGTCTTTCTTCTGGTGTTGTTTCTGGAATGTGGATCTTTATTCTTAGGTGGTTTTAAGCTTCAGGAAGCAATTTTGAATCTTATAGTAGGAGAAGGGAAATAAACTTGATTAATTCCCTTTGGAAAAAAACACCCAAAGTTTAATATCTTTTCATGCTGGGTGGATTTAAAAATAAGATTTACTTTCCTGCTGAAAATCTCACTCTTTCCTGTGGAACTGAGCAAAAAAGTGTTGTGGGTTAGACAGGAAATGTGTATTCCTTGAAGTTTTGTGAACAGGCAAAAGTTGTATGCCGGTGATTTCAGTGGGAAAGAGAACACAATACAGAAAGCTTCTGTCATAAGTTTTCTCTCACATCATTCCATTCTTACTGCTTGACATTGAAGGTAAAAACATATCACACAAGTGTTTCTTCTCTTGTAGGAGCTGATGATTTTGGCCTCTGTACTATTAAGCTTTTGCTGTTACTTTAAAACTGGTATTTTTGAGGAAAAAAAACCCCAAAACTTACTTGCACAATTCTGTAAGTGTGTCTTTGTGAACCATAAAGAATTCTGTGCAGATTTGTGCAAATAATG
>VWYI01023224.1:0-20102 GCA_013399455.1 Anthoscopus minutus
TTCTACAGCTCTCTGCTTTAGTAGCCATGTAAGACGCTCTTCCACTTCACTATTCCAAGATTTATTAAATTAAAATGCAAGTCATGCAGAATATAAAAGAATTCATCCAAAACCTGACCCACAAGAGCAGCTTCTATACAGAATACTTGGGTTTGGACACACACACTTCAGATCTCAGACTGTGATAAGACATGGCAAAGCAGCAGTTGCTATTNTAAGACATGGCAAAGCAGCTGTTGCTATTCCAGTCTGCTTTAGCTTTACAACTGCAGTAGCACAACTTTGTTAGTTAAATCAGATTACTTAACAGCAAGGTAAGTAAAGGTTTGCTATTCATGCAGTAAGATCAATTTGCCAGGTGTAACAATGCAAGAGTGCTACCAAGTTTCGTAACAGAGAACAATATAGAAAGATGGTGGTTAGCCTGAGACAGCCATAGAAATATCAAATTTTGTGACAACGAGAAAATCTCCCTTTTATCTTGCAAAAAATACAACATTTCCGTAATACTCTCACTATTCTCACACTTGTTTTTTGAACTGTTGAACTGAGGTCAGTGTGGGAAGCACTGCCAGCTTAAGCTTGTGCTGCCACATGAAACAACCACCTCCGGACACCTCATTCCCCTTTCTCACTCCCTTCAGTCCCAGAATCTCAAAGGTGCCTCACAGTGAAACAGAACAAATTTTCCTCCCTCTACGTTTTGCTATAACTTCAGTTTCCTGATCCAATTCACTGTGTGACTGCAAAAACACTTGTGTTGGCCCAAAAAGCACAAGACCTGGTACAGAAATAGGAAGCAAAACTGTGTTTGGCATTGGGGATGGTTTAAACAGCATTACAATTTGTGAAATAGGTATTAGCAGAATTAAATGTTTTACACTTAAATGTTTAAATTAAATGTTTTAGACAGAATTAAATGTTTTACACTTCTTTAACAAAACTGACAGAAAAAGAGGAAAGAATGCAGGAAAGACAGTTTAGTGCTGAAGACCATGTAATTAAGAACAACTTACTGGGCAAAAATAGGTGTTTTCTGCTATGTGGTTTGCAACAAGGTTGTTTTCTGCAGACAGAGACATTATGAAAAGCAGTGCATCCCGGGCCTGTTGTCCTACTGTTCCTTCTCGATGGATGAAGGGGATCAGCAGAGAAAAAATGAGGAAATTGGCAGCTCCTTGATCCTCACTAGTGTGGAAAAACAGTTCTAAAATGGAGGGATCTTTGGCTATTATAGAGCAGAGCTGGTTCCAGAGGACAACCAACTCTGTTTCCACTGTTGGAGTGGTTGTTCCTGAGCAAGAACTCAGCAACATCATCAAAGGCTTCAAAATGGGCTTGTGATGCAGCAAAGGCTGATGAGACTGGGTTACAAGCATTTCATACATTTTGAGTTGCTCAATTTTTGTCTCATCGGTGAACTCTCGCCGTAGGCTCCAAAGGAAAAGCTTCTCCATGATGTTTTCTGAGACCACAAACTCCAGAATAGGTCCCATTGAGGCATCTTTTGCTTGCTCCTCAATTAATAAGAAAAGCATGTGCTCCACATAATTCTGGACAGTGCTGGCCTCATCAGGTGAGATTGTCCCATACTTTGCCTGAGTATTTTTCAAAGGATCATGCTTTTCTAAGATTTTCAGAACCTAACAAGAAACAAAGATCAGTTTTAATGCACTTGAATGCATCATAAAAAGCATGCTATACCTATCACTACAAGGAAAAAAAATCTAAATTCTCTAACATAAAAAACATTAAGTCTTTTTATGTTTTCAAATTCAGGAAGTTTGACAGACAAAACCTGAAAGTTTCACATTTGGCATGTACAAGGCAAAAATATACTGCTGTTGTTCACCTTTTTTAATGAGCACTTAAATTTGTCATACACACTATTCCTGAAAACCAGGGGTTCTCTCAAACAGGGATAAAGTAGGTTTCCTTAGTGTTCAGAAATTGAGTTTCCATGATGTTTGAAACAAGTTTGCCACAGAGGACTGAAATCAAAGGGCCTGTTCTCCAGCCAGAGTAACTGTGCTCAGGAATATATCAATATCATGGGGTGATTTGCAGTAGTAAGAGTAGTAGCAGCCCATAGTGCTGTTCTTTGCTTGACACCTTTTATGTGATACCAAATGGTCACTGATGCCCACATACTCTTGCAACTTTCAATACAGTAATAATAGTTATACCAGCACACATCACTAGTTAGGTGACAGAAGATGATCCTTGAATGATGGCTCCTGTGACTGGAAACATCTCAGAAACACCATCACTTGTCTGGGTGGTTTCTTGGGAGAACCAAAGAACAACAACAACAGCACAGAAATCAAGTTTATCTAAATTGTTAGGTTATTTATATTACTGCAGCAAACAAGACCTTATATTATGGTGCTCACAGCAAAACATCTTTGCTCAAAAGCAATTACAATCCTGATGACATGCAAACAATTTTTAGAATATGCTGAAGTATATAATCTACATCTATCCATAATAAACAAGAGTGCATACAGCTTTGCACTGTGCATCTAATTTACTTTACAAAGCACAGGCAAGACTTACACAGTACAAGGTAAAGAAGCACAGAAGTCTGCAAGAGGGTTCAAGTCATAATGAATCAATAGAAAAGCCAGCAAGAAGACCTAGGCCTTCAAGAAGATATTACTACATCCTACCACTTCCCATTAAAATGCAAATCCAGAGTTCCAAGCGTGATTAGTAAAAGCTAGCCATACCTTGCAAGGTCAATTACCTCTGCATTTGAAAAACAGCTCAGTGTCATCTACTACATTCTGTATGAAAGACATTTGTTCCTGAGCAATTCAGGATTATCCCAAAAGAAAGAAAGAAAGAATGAAGCAAATTTGTATTAATGCAGCTTACTTCAATCAATAAAACTAATTAACATTACCTGTGCCCAGTGTGTTCTAAACACTATCATGCATGTTTCTGGGTCAACACCCTGCAGGCTGGGAGCCTGCCTATTTCTGCTGATACTTGTTCCAGAGGACATTATAAAATTTCTGCAGGTCAAGCCAACTAGGTCATGCTGAATTTCTTTTTTAAATCCTCCAGTGAGCTACAGATGTTCAAGCACCATGATGACATTGATACTGTGTCCTGAGCTTTGGTACCCACAGAAATCTGTTAAAAAGAAAAAGTCAGAAAGAAACACACATATACCAGTGCACATCAAATTATAGTGTCTAGCAGTAAAGAACATACTTAAAGAGAACACAAACTTTTCTTCTTTTAATTCAGTTTGAGGATAGAATTTTTTCATGATAATAGCTTATAATGCCCAAACTTTTGAGATCAGTGACTGAAATAAGGTGCTATTGAAATAAACAAGCCCAAAAGAATCTTATGCAATAAACATTTTATGCATATCATTGTATTTCTTGTTTCTCATTATGATGCTTTTGCCATCTGACCATGTCTCTTCAGAGTTTCTTAGTTGCACAGACTGAACAGATTTAAAAGAAGTAAAGGTTACTTCTCTATTTTTTTTTAAAGATCTTCCACTAATAGATATAATTACAAGTTCTTAGAAGCATTCTGCCAGAAACCATATCATAAACAGTTGAAAACATCTCTAGAGCACCATATTCACATGGAAGGGTACCTCTTAATCAACATTAAATTCAACAAAGCCAAACAACATAAAATATAAAACCTTCATGTATCCAAAGCCAAATAAATTGAGATGTCATATTAAAGGACTATGAGAATAGGATCAAACACTGAAACATTCCTTTCATCCATTATTTAATATCCTAGGTATCTGAGTATCAAAGTAGTTGCATACCTGCAGGGGAAAGTTAAAATGAAACAAAGACTGATATCTTGCAGATATTTGAGAGGCTTAAGAGAACATATTACTCCCTCACGCACCAATATCTGTCACACAACTCCCCCTTGCCCTTTTACTTTTTATAAAGTTTTCATTTTTATTCTCATTTTTGCAAACAAACTAGGCATTTAATTTATTTCAGTTTGGGACCATAGTGAAGAAAGCCCAACCAAAAGCACCCAACAGCAAACACAAGTTTTTTGTAGCAGGAGCTTCCAAATCCCATACAGCAATTCTTTGCCAGTATAGAAGGGATTTCTCTGTGCATATCTTAAAAGATTAAAATCTTTTCCCTGTAGTGAACCTCTCTTCTCCGTGTATGTGCACTCTGTGTATAGTCTTGATACTGCTAGCACAGGAAAACATCCACCCTGTCTCCAAAGTAGCAGAGACTTTTGCCATTTTAAGAGTCCAAAAATATACAGGGTACAACTGTTAAGATTTCTGAGGCAAGCAAGGAGGTTTATGCACTCCCCTGTGTATATATATACACACACATTCATGTGTTCAAGATTCAATCGCATGATCAGCCTCCACCCTCCATCCTAACCCTGCTTCTTTCAGCATTTACAATGCATTGCCTATGCATTTGCTAAGCACTCTCACACAATACAAGTAACACAGTCTAGCCCATCCTTTTTGTAGATAACATATTCCATGTGTGGAAAAGCCAGCATAACCAGCATAAATCCAGTACACTTTATCTGTTCCACTTCCAGAATGAAGCTGGCACTCCATACAAACTACTCTCCAGATTATAAACCACCTGGAACCATAAGCAGTGGAGAGGATTGTGCAAAACCAGCAAGAACTAGCTCATGTGCTCATTTATTTGAAGCCACCTGCCAGTACACTTCTACTTCTTAAGTAGTCCTGTGAAAATTAATGTATGTAGTAGTTCTACATCACTGACGTTCCTGCAGAGAAAAAACAAAAACAAAAAGCCAGACAAACAAACAAACAACAAAAAATCCCACAAAAATAATCAGAGATCAAAGAAGCAAGTGGATTTGAGAACTTCAGACACCCAGGATCCGAGTTCTTTTATTATTACTTACTTAAGTAGATACCACTACTATGAGCACTCAACACTTCCACCAAGGAACACTGAAAAACACAGAGCATGCTTACATACCATTTAGAAAAAGCCTGCTCTTAAGTATTTTGCCTAATACCATAGCTAATAATCCAAGGAATATTTAACTGACATATACTTCAGATCACCTGCCCACTTCCTGCCAGTTCTTCTTTGCCAGCATTCTCCTGCAAACAGAAATCTTTCCATGTCAGTAGAAGTCCAGCAGACTCCTCCAGACAAAAGTGTCACCATACAACCCTAATTCACCCTTTTAACAGATCTCTCCTGTGCGTGAAGCAAACAGCTTTGGAAAAACTAATATGATCATGTAATTAAAGATGGTATCAGAAGGTGCAGTAAGAGAACTTAATTAACAAAGCAGAGACAAGCTCCATTCTGGAATTTTTGAGTTCCTTCACGTGTCAGCTTAGAGGTTGTTTCAATGTAGCCCTTGCATGCTGTTAGAGAATTTAACTAAAAGAAATTTATATTACAGATCTTCCTATCACATGACAAATTCCGTTAGCAGCACAGAATCAGAAACTTCAGACCAGTCTCCAGTACTTAAGATAATAAACAACAATAAGGGAGACTATGGCTTTCTTCACAAATTCTGATAAAAATCAGTGAAGTATGACTCTCCAGATGCACGCAAAGCTCTAGAACACTGGCAACCCAAACCTATTTAACCCATTACCCTCTCTTCTACTCTAATCTGTTTTAATTCTATGTCCTCACTAGGCTTTGCAATTTTTTTCATCTTTTCTTCATGCATCTTCATGCATGTCTTCTTCATCTTTTTTCTTCATGCATCTTTCCTATTCTAGCCTTAGATGCTACTCCACGAACATCAAGACAGGACTCTTTCCCTCACCACCAGACAGACCCTACCCTATCTTTTAGCTCCCTAAGCAGATTGCTTTGTGATAGTTCCATACTGGAGCTTCAGATTCCTGAAATATTACCTGCTTCTCTGCAGCTATGAAAAGACCTCAAGTGAGGTACATATCATGACACCCATTCAAAACCCAACAAGATGCCAAGGGGTCCAGTGACAGAGCCACTGTTATGTTTGTGTGTCCAGCAGGAAAGCTCACTTTTCACAAAAATGCTATTTAGTTGTCAATGTTTGTGTAAGAATTTATAACCATCACAGTGGCACTGAACATTCAAGTCCCACCCCTACTAACAGCTTACTGCCTAGGCAGATGACTACCCCAGCCTGCACTTGGAGAATGGACATTTTTCCTACACAAGAATATTCTAAGTCCAGCCACCACATATAAAAAACAGATACAGCCCCAGGGAAATAAGCCTTCAAGACAAGCAGGTGTCCCCTCATATCCAGTATAACAACCAAGATGCTTCAGGGTTTCTTGCTATTTCCAAGTCCCAGCTTGGGCACACTCAAATGACAACACAGCAAATTCTCAGATACACAGGTCACCACAACCTGCCAGCACTTTGGTTCAAATTGCATCTTTGTCAGATGAATCTAGATCAGAACAGCAAGGGATTTCAGTGTCACCAACACTAGAAATGTCTATGCTATCAATCACAGAAACCTTTTAGGAAGGTCCCCTCAAGCTGATGTTCCGTGCATTCTGCCTGGTATTTACTGTGTTTGTTATTACAGACACAAACATCAGCCCATTTCTTGGTAAAGATCTTTGGGAATAGGCAACCAACAAACTGTAAAATAGCAAATTCATCTCCAGAATTTATGTTCTATAACAAAAACCTGCACCTAGCAATATATTGCACACAATCCCAACATTAAAGCTACTTAACTCTTTAATAAGAAATAATCACCAAAAAAATTTGTCCTGTGTTGACAAACAATAACATCTATTATGCTTCACTCCGAATATTTACTCCTACTTCAAAAAGTCATCATAAACAGACTATACACAGCATCAAATGAAGAACAAAACCAGCAAATTTTAAAAATTAGTGGAAAAGAACAAGTCTGCAGCAAACAGTTTTGACAAGGGCTTAGTTCACTTGCCTCTAGCCCAGACACTGGATCAGAAATCTGAGAGTATTTGAAGAACACAGACATTATCCTCACAGCCACCCAACTACAGCTTTTTAATAATCTCTAATCTAAAAGTAACAAGACAGCATTGCAGACTGCAATGTGCAATAATATTTCTAAGTTCAAATCAATTCCCATAAGGAAGCAAATATTTCCAGTTTCAAAAGTGTCTTGGGATGCTGGGATTTCCTTAGTAACACAAAACACTAATAGACTGTGTAGGCTTCAAAGACTTCAAACTCTAATAGTGTTTTAAAAAGCTTTTGACAACTTAAGTGGTCACGGAATAGATCCTAAAAACACCGTCCCTATTAAAAAAGGTAATTGAATTGGAAGAGAGACTATCTTGTAAGATACATTTCAATGTAACTGCAGGCTGTAGTCATAGCAGTAGCAGACAGACTACCTTCATTGCACGCAGATTTTTTTACTGCATTAGGTTTTCTTGATTATACTGCAAGACCAAATGTGCAACACTAAATATAACATCACATCATTCCCTGTGAATTAAATCTCACTCCAATTAAACAAGACAAATAACCTGAACACAGTAAGTCTAAAGGTGAGGAAGTAAATTAATTTATAAAACACCAATTCATGGAGGAAAAAGTAGAAGTGAACTCAGGGGCCACAAAGAACAAGAGTAACCATTTATTTTAATCAGTTCATGATTAAAATTTTACAGTAATTTAGCCTTTTGTCTCTGCTAAATCCTGAACAAGTGACTCCACCATTTGATAACCCTGACAAGTGTGAATATACCTCTCATGCAGTCCATTCAAAATTCTACTTCCAAAAGCCACTGCTCAGTTTAATACTTTGTACTGCCATACAGTAACAGAACCTTCTTAGCAGGTAAAGCTTTCATATCTTATCTATCAGTTGTTTAAATCTATCACAGGGTCAAGCCCACTTATTTATGCCTTCTAGAGGTATTTCAGAAAGCTTTAGTACAACTCGTCTTATTTCCAGTTTAAGAAAAGCAGCAGTCCACAAGACTCAGTCACTGTGCTCATGGCAGGATATCTGCATTCAGTTTTCCTTCAGAAGCCTGGAAGACATCAGCTCTTTTCATGCAGATGATTACAGAGCTGAACATCTCAATCAAAAGAAGTACTTATTTTACTGCAAAGTACACTAGGAAAAACAGCCTAGCAGAGAATCCCTTGTAAAGTCTTCTCACAGTGCAGTGTCTCTTCTCAAAATTTTTTTTTGAGAATTTTTGGTTTTAAAATAAAACCAAAAACAAACCAGCACAAAAGTTTGCAGGGTTGGGGTTCCCAAGGCAATGCTTAAAACAAAGACAAAAGATACACAACCTCATATAGTAACACAGGAAAGAAGGCATAAAATATGCTGCAAGGCTGTGCAATTTATCAAGGTTCTCTTCTATTGGGACATTAAGATGCCATGCTCAACAATTCACAAGCACAAGTGAACCTCTGTTATCAGATACTGCACACTTTTGCTCTCTACAGACCAAAGCTTTCTGCCCTGTCAGTCCAGGTACACAAGAGGCAACAGAGAAGCCTTGATGGCAGAGAAAGAAACAGCACATATAAAAACTTTTTCATGGATCAGTGTAGCATAAACGCGCTTGAAATTAGACCACTTCAAAGAAGCAGAGGGAAATTATACGGTCTTGCTTATAGCTATGCAATCACACCTCTGCAGACTCTGATAAGTGGATAAGGGAAGGTAAGAGAAAAATGAGTGGCAAATTTTAGCATGCCTCAACTTAGTTTCAACTTAAAAGGGACCTTGTTCAGGATTTCTTTACTTTTGATTGAAAAGAAAGCCTTCTGCACAAATATGTCAGATTTTCTTTAGGGACCGTGATCAGGGAGAGGGTTTACATTTTATTAACAATAGTACTTCAAAGGAAGACATCAATCCTTTAAAAAAAAAAGGATTCATAGTGCTTGTGGCAAAGTTTTGCCGCAAAAGCAAAGCCTGTGAAGAACAACCACATCCCCACCCTTAATGATCCTATACAATCACCACAAGAGTGCAGAAGAATTACACGTCGTTCACTGGAGAGCAGTAGGTCTGTTAAGGCAACTATAAAACTGTCAGTGGTTAAAAGTCACTGCATTAAGGAATCCTCATTTTCATTAAGTTCTATTCACCTTCAGAAGCTCTACTAGCAAGAAAGCTGAAGCAGATTACTAGAGGGATCATTTACACTACATGAAAAATTATCTTCCTTCTTCATTCGTCCTTTTAACATTTCAATGCTGCAGTCCAAATTTCTCCTGTCCTTTGTCTACCTCAAGCAAGCATTTCACATTTAGGCAGTTTTCTTCAATCCAGCTTTTCTATCCAGTATTTGCAAAGATGCTAAACTTCCCATGTGTGGGTAGGACAAGAAGTGTTTTACACTGATAAAGCTATCTGCTTAAAAGCCTAACAGAGAACAAGCCACCACAAATCGTAAAGCTATGTAGTTAACCAAAGTATCAATCTGTTCTCATCAAGCACAATTTAATCCAACCTGCTAACATGAAAGTAAGAATGTCTTGCGCCATGTTCCCACAGAGACTGCTTAACGATCTCTCTCATGAGAAAAACTACACACAGTATGTTTTAAAATGAGACAAAAAAGTCTTCCTGTCCCATCTACAGTCAGTCTGCTTCAGTTAAAAATCACAATTCATCTTTTATCAAACATCTGGGGAGCTACACTACTCACATATTTATTGTAGATTCACATTAGTTCGATCAGGCTGCCACTAAGCTCTTTGTGTGATCTGTATAATCCTATGGTATTACACATTAGGAGGGCCAGGCTCCAGCATTAAATAACTCCATGGTTCTCCAGACACATGAACAGGCAATTCCCCCCCAGCAGCAAGTAGCAATCAAATCCCAAGGCCCAGCTGACAGCCCCAACCCAGCAGTGCTACACTGGCATTAACTGGCTTGCTTCAAGGGCAAGCAACAGCATCAACTCCTGCTGGCAGCCTACGCACTGGGACACAGGCTAAGCCACATCCCAGGCCCTCAGAGACTCCAGCTGCATGGGTCAGCCAAAATGAAAGAACAGAGATGTCAGTTAGGTGGTATGGTCCAAAATGCATTGATGGGTTAGGCTAAAATGACACACTGTATACCCAGGAAGGTAAACAGCTAATCAGCAAAGATGGTTCATCAAAGATATTATTACCAAAGTAGAGAAATAGCACTGACTGCTCAAGAAAACAGGAACTAAGCAACATAGAATACTTAACAGAGACCTTGACCTGCTCGGGAAAGGCCTGATTTACCTGATATACCATAGGATATGTTCATCTACCACACTCATTTGCACATAAGCAATTTCACTGGAACTTGAGAGCACACAGCTACTGAAGCCATGTTTGCAAAGTCCCAGGAGGAACGAACTGCATATTCATATCCCTAGGTCATAATTCTGAAGCTAGAGAAAGAAAAAAAAATATGGTTGTTATTCTAATGGTATGACTTGATCCTTTTTATGAGAGGTAAGGAATATAATAAACCTGTTTCTCTGTTGTATTTTATGTCCTCAGATTTAGCCTACTACAGAAAGGCAATAACTCAGTAACAATTAGTGGTTCAAAACACAGATTACATTGGTTAAAAATGTAATAATAAAATAGTAGCTAGGGTTCTTAAAATCCAAGATAGATACCTATTTCCAATAGCATTCTGGTACAGTATGACTGAGGTGTCTAGTCTGCCACTAGACAAAAGGATATTAAAACTGAACTTTTAGAAAAGGCCTTAAAAATAGCAGTTCAGAAAAGCTCTTCTCTACCGACACACTAGAGAATGCAGGTGTCATTGAACTGAAATCAGCTCAAAGGCTTTAGCTTTGCTGGTTCATTCCCACATCACCAACAAAATTCATGACCCCAGAAAAGACTGCTTCCACAGAAAACTCAGTCATAAAAATGTCCAAGGCCCACAGACGAAGGCATTTGGTGTTGTACTGTATGAAACAGACACTACAAGCAAAACAAACCTCAGTTTAAAACTCTTTACTGCAAATGTTTCCGTATTAAGTTTCAAAGAGAAACAAAACAACCCCAGAGGGCACAGCACACCTCACTGAGTGAAAGAATCTATTTTCCATTACTTCATGTATAGTGAATTACAAATATTCCATGCTACGTCTAGACTACTAACCTTTTTCCATAATTGAAGTGAATTATTGCTAAAAAGTTGTTGCCAAAGTTCTCATCTTTACTAAGAATATGTTCAGGGTTTATTTCAAAATTCATCGCTATTGAGGAGTGGAAGGGAGCAACACATCAGGAAGCAGACATTTGACAAAAACCTACTTTATGTTCTGACTATGCTAGTGGAAGAAAGAAATCAAAGTGACCCATGCACTCTGCACATCAATTTTGCTTTCCAAGATAATTCTGACACCTGTGTGACACACAAATTCAGCCCAAACTCATAATGCTCATAATTTAGAGATACCATATGCTTCCTGAAGTTGTGATGCTGAAGCAATGGAATGTTTTCTGTTGTTTAGACTGCCTTTGAAAAAGGTAAAATGGATTCTGCAGCTAAAAGTATAAAATAAATTCATAGGAAATTAAGTTGCCTTTCTAGAAAGCCTTCCTGACAGGAAGATGAATGAGACCAGTAGAGCAGTAGAAGACTCTGTACTTTGAAGATTTAAAACTATTTTCAGAACACTAGCATACAGAGCAAGAAATACTACCTTCCCAAGAGAAGGATGGTCTAGAAAAATGTTATCAATATACCTGTAATTATCATATGTAGATTACAGAAAACAAGATTAAGCTATATATTTTATGGCTACAGCAATAATATGTAAGACGATTTTTCAAGTGATTTGTACAACATGTCAAATTACTCATTATAATAAGCATAAGAAGTCCAAGAATAATGTTCTCAAGTGTACAAAGTGACATTAAAGAAGATGTGTGTGCTTTCAGCACTAATCACAATAAAATGCAAATACACACATATCCTAAATATTCTGTGTTTCATGCAAGAGAAGCCACAACTATTTTTTTTAATTTCCACACTCTGAGTTGATTCTGCAGGCTCTAAATATAGTTCAAACACAAGAATCAGGACTAAAATACCATTTAGACTACCCTGATTATTTGACCAATAAACAAAGAAACCAAACAAGCTTCCCAAGATGATTGTTGCCAAATTTGCACTGAGAAAAGAACTTCCACTCTGCAGATGGAATTGCTTTCTTTTTCATATGCACATGATACTTCTCTTTATGCATCTCTTTCAAACTAAAAGCACCAGAAAAGGACAGAATATTCCATAAAATCAAAACTGTTATGTATAGAATGGTAGTGCATAATTGTTAACATAACACTTAATCTATAAGCATATTTATTTCTCCTCCCAAAACTTATTCACAATACAAAGTTCTCTTTTCCCTGGAAAAAATCAGTTTATAACTCTATCTAAATTTAAGTAGCTACCACATAAAAATTCCTCTTTACCTCTCAATATGTTCATTATAGGACCCGGACTATAACAATTGACTAGATAACTTGTATCTGTCATTTATCTTCTGTACACAGTTACTGAAACTACTCATTTTAGAGATAATTACCACCCCAAGCTACTTATCCACCAAGTCAACATTATTTCCTACACTCTGAAATGATAGCATGTTAGTGACATGATGAACTAATGAACAAAGAGAATGAGCAAAAGCATCTTGTTACAAAGCTCCAGGACAATTGTTTCAGTGCACTGTAGGATGGCAGAAGCCCATCACAAAATACTCCTCAAATCTAATCAACTTAATGAGCTACTAAAATCTGAAAGGTTATTTTCTTATCTCACCCTATGCACATCTATTGCCTCATATTAGGCAGGCCTTGTGGCAAAATGTTATATTTAGTGGACTGTTACTTTTAAACACAAATGAATTTGTTGTCAGCTTTCTTTCCTTCTTTAGAAGAATTAAAAGAAAGATAGGAACAGCAGAACTCTGTGAATCAGTATTGTTTGCATCACACATTTTCAATTTAGCTTGGAGAAAGCTCCAGAAACTAGTGAGCTTCCTTTGTCCTAAATTATGTTCAAGCTTGACAAAGAGAAAGCCTCTTGCAAAATTATTTTTATGATTTGCAATTTTCAAATTTGGGAGAAACCACTGAATAAACATTACTGTTCAAGATGAGACACACAAATCATTATATCTCACTGTACACTGAAGAACAAAGAGGTGGAAGAATAAAAGGGCAGGAAAAAATGGCAAAATGAACACTTCCTTACAAAAACCTATCCTACCTCTCCAGCTCCCCATTCCCAAGGCATAAAACCCCAGGTATTTATGTTCTAGGAAATTGCACAGAAACACTGCTTTCCCTCTCCCTTTCTATTCCAACCCAGAGCAGACAAGAACAAGCTGAAGATTCATGTTATATTAATTCCTATAACAAAGTCAAGAACCTCAATAAAATAACACACATGTGAGCACAGTTTTATGCACATCCCCTGCAGTGACATTCTTATTTAAAAGTATTAGTACAGATTTGCATGTTGGGTGGACTTTGGCAGACTATAGCTTTCTGCACATAGGTTAAATTTTTTGCTTTTAATACATATGATAGTAAACAAGAAAATCCAAAATTCAGTGTTGGCATTTTTATGATGTTTAGTGCATAAAAAGCCAGATCAAAGAAAAATCTACATTTTATTTATATTTCCATTTCTATTTAGTTACATTGCATTTTATACAGGTGGCAGATGTTTTTCCCTTGAAGCTTCTCCAGCTTTCCTAAGAATAAAATTATTTGTGTCATGTATACAGTGTTAAGTTTTCCATTACACAGAGTGCAAATTAATTCTGCATCTCTGATATCCTAACATAAGGCTATCCTACTATGAAAATATTTTATACTCTTACACCACCTAGTCTTCTGCAACTGAAAAGTGAATATCATTACAGCATTTCCCACTCCTGAGAATGCCTTTCCCTGGAAAATGAAACATATGAATGCATTGGCCAAAAATGCAACATATGTAGTCTATACAACACCTGTCTCAGGCATCATGCCAGCATGCAAAAAGAAGCAATAAACAATCAGAGGAACAATTAAAAAAAATCCAGGTAATCTGACACTTTGATAATAATTCTGTATAACTTTTTTTCAGTCTTGCCTTTGAACCTTTGAGAAAACATGAACAGAAATACAGGTGTCTTTCTAGTCTAGGAAGGAATGCAGACAAACTAGCAACTGTCACACCCTGGAGAGTAAAAGATGCCAAATAACCTAACAAATTGCAAATGAAAACAATTCATCTTATAAAAGGCATGCTCTGAAAAACACAGAACCGTACAGATGTATCTACTAAAAGGTGAAGCAAGTATCAGATTCAAGTAAAAATAAAACCTAATTACTATTTAAACTTTGCAACACTTGGAGTGAGCAATACTGAAAGCCTAGTAAATAAGAGAGTTGGATGTCAGCCCTGGCAGGAATGCTTCTCGGCACAGATAACCAAAAGTCAAACCACAGCCTCTCCCATCTAATTTTGTAACACCTGTGGAGGCTTCCACCAGCGTGGGAAAGCACAGGTTCCACCCATCACCAGGTTGTTCACTCCTGCCTGCACAGTTCTGAAAGTGGGGAGTGTCTGTGCATGTCTGGGGGAACCCTGTGGCTTCTCACCTCCACTTCTGTCCTTCTGTGTAAGGCTGTCAGAGCTGCAGAAGCTACAGTATTCCACGGTCAGGCCTGACACACCAGTCCTCAGAGAACTCCCAAGCTGAAGACAAGCAGTTCAAAGAGGCACAAGAAAGTCTGTATGCACAGACCTTGAACAGCTGTCAGCTGTAACCACAGCACATTTGGAAGTGAGACCTCCAACTTTATTCCTGAGGACATAGTTCTTGACACTGAATTAAAAAATTTATGATTATTTTTTTTCAGCCTCTGAATTGTAGAAAGCACATGTCAAACCAGTATTTTGTTTTGATGCATCAATTATTAAAGTACTTTAGAATATGCAAAACTGTTACATCATTTACCAGGTATCTCTACTAAAACAAAACTCACAGTATTTCTACTGTCACCACATACACTGTCATCTCCATTCTGTTTTATCTTCACCTTGCCCCACAGATAACATTATTCTTGCACAGTAATTCATGCCCGAGCCAGTGCAATAATAAAGCCCTTCCCTGCTGTTTCAGAACTGGCAGGCAGTTCAGACATGCCTGCTGTTTTCAAGCAGACTTTTACACTGAAAAACATTACCCTCAGTCCTGAGAGTCACAGAATCTCAGGAAGCCCTCCAGTGACTTCATGAAGCACTTGCATACAACCAAGTGTCTGTGCTGCAAAAACTAACTGAAAATCAATGGTGTTACTAGTAAGTCAGCACAAAACCAAACACATATGACTAACAACAAATTAATGAAGGATAGAAGAAAACCCTGCCCTTGTGAGACCACACCTGCAGTACTGCACCCAGGTCTGCAGTTCTCGGCACAAGACAGACATGAACCTGTTAGGACAGGTCCAGAGGAGGGCCATAAAGATGACCTGAAGGCTGAAGCACCTCTCCTTCAAGGACAGACTGAGAGAGCTGGGGTTGTTCAGCATGGAGAAGGCTGCAGGGGGACCTCACTAAAGCTTTCCAGTACTTTAAGGAGGCTTACAAAAAGGAGGGAGGACAATTTTTTATATGGACAGACAGTGATAGGACAAGGGAAAATGTTTTTGAACTACAAGAGGAGGATTTAGATTAGGCAAGAGGAAGAAGTTCTTTACACAGAGGGTAGTGAGATAGTGGAACAGGCTGCCCAGACAAGTTGTGGATGCCAATCCCTGAAGTAATCAAGGCCAAGTTAGATGGGGCCCTGAGCAAACTTGTCTAATGTAAGGTGTCCCTGCCCATGGTGGCAGGACTGAAACTGGAAAATCTTTCAGGTTCCTTCCAACCCAAGCCATTCTATGATCCTATTAAACCCTCTCTTCAGGAGTACCAAAAGCACATACAACTGTAATTATGGATACCACAACAATCAGCCTAATTGGAAAGAATCAGTCCTCAAAGTTGCTGACACCTTAAAATGGAAACCACTGGATTCCATTTGTACAGATCGGGTTGTGGCAATGCTCCTCCATCCTCTAACTCAGTAGGACTGGGAGACAAATCCATGGTTTTCTCTAAATAGGGAAAAAACTGAGTTTTCTCTGTGGCAATGTATCTACCTGACCATCACTAATATCAACACAGAAAATACAACACAGTACTGTGAAGGATGACTACTAGCAGAGTACATCTATCCTCAAAAGTAGTCAACAGGCTCTGTGCCCTGGCAAGAGCAGCAGCTGTTGTTATTAAAATACACTGCTAGCATCCCTCAGCACACTACAAAGAGGTTTAAACATCAGTTTAACACACTATGGTAAGAAAAGAGATTCCCCCTTGCACCCCTAGCAACCATTTAAACAGATTCTGTCATGACAGACCATATGTATCTGAAATACTGATTTAATGTTGCTCTACAAAGAGATGAAAACATTAAAAAATGAAACCTGAGAATTCTAGTGTAAGTTTTTCAAAATAAAAGACCACATGGAAGCAAATCTAAACCAAATCAGCTTACAAGTGGAATGACTGAGTTTTGTTGCCTCAGACACCAGAATCACCCCTGCTCACTCCCAGTCAGTGAATCTTACCAAGGTTTATTGAGAAACCTTAAATGCTTGAAAATTCTTCTCCAGAAGAATTGAACAAATTTCTTTAGACTTAGACAATGCTATATGAGCAACTTGATGGGGAAAAGCATCAAAATTGGACTTGCTAGAATAATTACTTCAAATGTGTTCCTCTTACCTGCTCTGAATAACACGCAGGGCCCACAACGATCATCATCCCAAGCTGCAATGCCAGCTGCTTGCATACAGGTACTCAAGCCATGAGACTTTACTTTCTTCTCCAATTCTCTTCCTTTTAACATGGGCGTGAGGCAAATCACTCAGCTCAGTTTCTCCTTAATACAAGAGCCACAGACTTCTGGAGAGTTCTGATTATTATTAAAGCAGCAAGTCTATATTATTGACTTGCTGACTTCTGGAGAGCTCTGATTATTATTAAAGCAGCAAGTCTACATTATTGATTTGCTGACTGTCTGGCCATTTACCTGCCCCAAAAACTCTCAGAATCCCTATGCACCACACTCTTAGACTTACAGACTACACACTTAGAGTTACAGCCCATCACAAACTCCTGTTTGGCAAAATGCTTTGAAACCCAGGGCCTACGAGTAATGAATTCTCATCTTACTTTCATTTCTATATTTTGGCATTGTGCAGAAGAGATAAGACACAATCAAGACCCCCTAAATAGAAAAAAAATAGATTCATGAAGTGTTTCAGAACACCAGTGGGAGAATTTCATGCAATGTATAGCTATTATTAGATTGCTATTTTGCTTAGCAGATCAGAGGGCATAATCAGCAGATGATGCAGCCATGATTTCCGAAGCACAGCCTTATTAAAGACTAATGAGATAAATGAGTTAAAATTTACATTTTGCTCCACTGATAAGGTTCATTGGCACACTTAACTCCAACACCATGGTCTGAATATTAAACCCACTTATTAATGTCTAGTAAAGCTAATTATAATGCTGAGTGGCATTAAACTATAATAACCAAGCAGGATGTTAGAATCACGTCCTTTAGTATTACTGCAGCTCTGAAGTTAAATGATCTGCACCTGGAAATAAACACCTGTTGAGGTCATGCTGTGAGAAAGCACAAGCCTTCTGTGCCTTCATCCTGATCCTTCTGAGAAACCAAAGCCATGTTCTTCTAACAATGTTACATCAACATAAACATCACTCATTACTATGATTTCAACAGTGTCTGTCTTAATTGCACTAACAGCAAGGATTAATACACAAGTATTTTTGTATCTACAATATATTAAATTACACTTGACATATACTCTCTAGTCCTTAACAAAAAAAGAAAGCACTGAGATACCAAAAAACTAACAACAAAACCCTGGTAACCATACCTGTTGTTTTTTTCTCACCTTTTTAACCATCTTCTGTCAAAACTAAAAATACAACTATGAACACCTCAATTTACTGGAAAGGATACTGGAAATACATTTCAGACCTTACACAAGCCTATGTATTTTTATGCCACATCTATGTAAGCCCTTAAATGGACAATTATTTTTAAGGATAACATAAGAGGACAAGGGCCATAATATTCTTTCCATTTTAATCTCCACAATGTATTTTCCCTGTCACAGCAATGGAAAGAAAATGAGATGGGATAATTAAGCGCCAGCTATCCATGGATCAACAGTACCCAGTGGCAGGACTCACATGTGCCCGTCCAAAAACAATTTACAGTCAGCACAAGCCTGAGATACACAGTTCCTCTGGGATCTCCCCATCCCAATACAAGAGTGGTGCCAGCTCTCCTTCCTCTAGGAGAGTCATATACAGGACTGTACAACAGCTATCATTACCTTTTCAAGGTAGAATATAAAGAATGACAACAAAAAGCATAAAAACACTATAGATAAACTCTCCACCTTTTATTTGTAAGGTAATACTCAAAAGCAGACATTCATTAAATGTGCTGTAAAAAGGGCACTGCAGAACAATTATATTTTTTTCTTCTGTGGGGAAAAGTGAAAAGGCAGTTCCACTGTGACAGTAAAAGAAACTAGCTGAGAAAATAATGTGTGAAACATTAAATGCAACTGCCTTTTTGAACACACTTTTGCTCCTTTCAATTTATCACCCAATTTAAACATTTAGCTTGTAATACAATCCATTCCACTTTCTTCAGCCCCTTTAAAATACAGGCATGCCATATTTCAGCAGTAGGAGCAAAGAAATGCTGTGGAGGCCAGAAAGAAAAGATTTGATATACAGCTTTCTGTGAGGCATTCCACTGCATTCTTGCTTTAGTACTGCCCAGCATCCCCAAGCCTGTGCTGCAGCTGGGCAAAAAAAAAAACAAAAACAGCAATCTGCTTCAGTGGTAGATTCTAGATACCACAAGCTCACCAAGCCAGCTGAGCCTCCACCAGAACCCCTTAGTATGAGTTATACCATGGGAACACACCCCCTGTCTCCTCCCTCCCTCCTGCTCTGCCATGCTCTTCACATGGGTCCTATGGCACACATCAGGTCCTGAAGCCAAACTTAGAAAAGTGTTTGTTGAGGGCTCAAAGTATCCCTCACAGAAATGTGTACTGAAAATGGATACTTGTGACTTTGAAAATGCAGAATTGTTGTCTCTTTTCCCTAAGGGAAAATCCTGTCAGCCTGATTCCATAGGAACAGCTCTCTCTACACAGGCCCTTCCCACAGAGTAGAAAGTATCTCTGCAGTCTTTTTCCTCCAATACGCTTTGCATGTCGTTTTTCCCAAGCCATTTCATGACTATGGTTTGTTTACCAAAAGCATAATTAGAGAAGCTCCTCCAATTACAATTTCAACTATACTAATATTTGGTAGGCATTCTGAATCTAAATGTTTCAATACTTCTCTGCATCTATTATCAACAGATACACCTAAAGCATAATATATTTTTAAAGAAGAGACAGCCAACAGCACAATATTCCCATAGGCAGGCTTGTCAGGAAAAGATATGTGGTAAATAATTAATTTTCCTAGGTTAACTTGAGTTCTAGACTAGCATTTGTGAGCATCAGTGCCATGGAAAGACAACTAACAACTCTAGTTTGTAGTCTTGTCCAGCAAGGAGCTTCACCTTACATGCAAACACTGACAGTCAAAGTTTTATAATCTCAAAGATAAAAAAAGTAAAGAACACTTATACAAGTCCAGCAAAATCTTTTCTGTGAAATTCAAAGAAATCATAAGTCTTTGCTTGGTTACTACTATTTTTTTAATTATTTCCTTCTTTGACAGATAACGGGCCTAACACAGGTATATGCTGAGCACTGATGCCAGACTGCAACACACAGAAACCTCCACTATAATCCACCCTACAAATAATTAAAGGCATCGTTTTCTGCTTACCATGCTTTCTTTTTCTGCATTACAGATGTTTTGTGGAGACAATTCTAAACACAGGGAAAGAGCAGCACATTCCTGACAAATCTTTTTAAAATTGATCTTAAGCTTAGCAGTTTAACACATCAAGTTCAAAA
>VWYI01023224.1:23501-90363 GCA_013399455.1 Anthoscopus minutus
CATCACTAACTATACCCGAACCCAAACCAACACAGTACAAAAATCCTAGATCTGCAGAGCACTTTGTTAAAGAACTGAGTGACTTCATTCAAATCAGAGTTAAGAGCTGATACTGAGGTTTTGTTTGTTTTTGAGGTGTTGCAGTATCTGGGTAAATACAGCTTCCAAGAACATCCCATGTGTTCAAATGACTCCTCAAAATCCACAGGAAACAGCCACAGCAAAGACTCTCTAACTATAGCCGGGGACTGAGATCTGTTTTTACTAGGAACTCCAAAAACCTACTTCCACATTCTCCTGTCCTTCCCAGCCAGCACAGGAATGGAAACCTTTGTCAGGGTTAGCTCAGTCAGTGGCCTCTCTCACCCTGGCAACTGCTTTTATGCACAGCAGGGAGACTGAAGAGGTAGAGCAAAGCTTAGTATTACTCCCTCAAGCTCAGGACTTTACAAGGAATACAGTCTTTTCCCACTTTGCATACCACAACAACTCAAACAACTGCCTAGTACAATGAACTATGTCCTTTTCCTCTTCCCTCCAGCCTTCACAATGAAGAAGAATCATTGCTGTGTACCCTGACAGAAATTTCCCATCCAGACTTGGCAANTGGGAGAGCTATTTCTAAATTTGATTCACCTTAAAATTTAGCAGCAACAGCTATTTATTACACACTTGATGTTGTAATTTGGTGTGCTATTAGTTAAGGACCGTCCCTGAAGGTTCAGTCATTTAAAGGAGCTTGCTGATAGAGCATGGCAGATGAGAAGTAAAGTTGTTCTGCTAGTCTGGATGGGAACAGTCTTGGTTATTTCCACTCTTTTGCAGAAAATACCTCCTTAATTTTTTTGAGAGGACTCAGAATGGTACAACAAAATGCTTGAATGGAAATATGCTTATTTTCAAATATCAGATATACTCTGCTTGTTACTAGAGAACTCTCATTCTTCCTGACTCCTCAGAATGAGTGCCAAGTGTCCTCTTCCTAACTACTTAAAAGCATAATGAATTTCATACAGGGTCATTCTTGTGTCCTTGTTATGAAAGAGCAATTTGGTTTAGTTTTACAGTGAGAAAATCGAGGCTGCTCTCAGTCTTTGGCTCATGCTAAGCTCAGCAAACAGCATGGGTTCTGCTGTTGTGGTGGTAGATCATGAGAAAAGCAGCAGTCTCAGGACAGGGATGATGTGACGTGTCTTTGCCTGCAAGCTGCAAGTCTGTGAGTTCATAGGTATGGAAGTATGGCCAGAGGACAGTTGTGATGTCCTCCCTCAGTAAATGTGGCCCAAATGTCACCTGCACTCACTGCTGCTCCTGGGCAGAGTGAGGTGTTCCTGTGGGGACAAGTACCTGCATCATCAGCTCCACACCCAGTAAAAACAAGTGCAATCTTGTGCTGTTAGAGCTGTCTCTAGTCAGTGAAGAGCTCCTTGCTGCTGCTTGTGGTGGTTCCTCTCTGTAGCTAGCTGTGGTAAGCCCCCCCAGAGGATGGAGAGAAGAACCAAAGCATGCTAATCTGTTTTGAAGTATCTGTTATACATCTCAGGCCCTTGATCCTCTGACTGGAAATAAAAGGCTAAGAGGAATTTGCAAAAAGAGCGAATTTTCTGTCACAGAAGCCTTTTTCATGCTTAAAAATTGCTGTTTGAGAACAGAAAGGCTGTTGTAAACAGAAGAAGCCAAGAGGGTGAGGTGCAAGTCACAACACTACGTGTCTTTGCTCAAACCTACAGTAAAATATTAATTGAAGTGTTGACTGTTTCAGATGGGTCCTTTTCAGATAGGTTTTCTCCTTGTCAAAAAAGGGACAGTCCTCCAGATTTACAGCTAAGCCTGGAGCATAGGTCTCAAGGCATAAATGGCAGGCTGGCATCCTTCTAAACAGTTCAGCTGGTTGCTGCTGTGAACAAACATGAAATTGAAATGTAGTTAATTAAGCCCCTAATTTTTTTTCATAATCACCTCACCATATACATTCTTTCTTCAATTTTCCATTATCTCACTATATTACCTCTAACATTTAATCTCCTTATTATGAAGAAAGCAGAAAACAGACCAGAAAACAACCTCCCCCTGCTCCTCCCCTTCACAATCTCCTAATAAACAAAACAGGGAGAGTTATCTCTGACAATTAGAGCCTGTAATGTGATGGATGGTTAAAACATGTACATGACATCACTCTTTTAGCCTTCATTGATTAGTTTTTCTAGTTGATGCATTGCAAAATAAGCTGCTCAGCTTGGAGAATAAAACAACTAGTTAAATTTATTGATAAAAGACAAAATGCTGCCATTTTAAAACTCTCCCCTTTATTACATGGTTTAAGTGAGGACATTAAATTGTCAGAAAAACAGTCAGGATCTGCAGATGAATATTTTATTAAAGGGGCTGTTTTAAAGCATGAATTGTGTACACATTGTCACTGATATCACATATTTTCTGATAGATCTTCCTTTGTCTTATTGTTTTGCAGCTGATTTCTCTTCTCTTTAAAATAAATTTTCCACAGCAATTACATTGCATTCACATGGCTTTATAAAACTTTTGAGTAATATTTGGCTAATGACATCAGAATGTTTCTCTTTGGACATTTACAAGAGTTACTTCTAAGTTATTATGAACTAACCACTAATTATCATAATCTTTATTTTACCTCACTTTTCCCTTATAAAATCATAAACTGATATCTTGGGCTCCCTGAACTCAGGGTGTCATGAGGGGATTTGGATCTTGCTGAAGTCAGTCAAGATTTTCCATTCATATGGTTGAAGCCACTGTCAATATAGATGAGCTTAGGCTAAGGAGATTAATTTGCTATTCATAGAATCATAGAATATCCTGAGTTGGAAGGGTCTCATAAGGATCATCAAAGTTCAACTCCTATTCAAACTAGGGTTTCTTCCAGTATATATGAGAAATCAAATAATGAGAAGAAATGCCTGGCAAGAGGTCTGTTTGTTTAGGATGGTCATGTTTACTGTGTAGAGTATAAAACGTGAAGCTGTTTATTTTGAATTTACATTCCCAGAAATTACCTCTTTATGTTGCTGGCATAATCCAAATTTTTCATGTAGTTGTTCAGCAAAGCCTCTAAAGCCACTTTACTTGTTTCAAAATGCTCTCCTCTAATTTCAACAGGGAGGTCCTCCACACACGTGTTTGAAAGACACCCAAGAGAGTTTTTACAGCTGCTGTCAGAGTTGCAGCCTCTGCTGGGTGGCATCACAAGCAGCGACCATTTAAAAATTAAACAGATGACATGATAGGAGCACTAAGAATCACTCCTGTTGGGCATTCATTGGCTGTATGCAGTTAAAGTCATTAAACAATAGATTTCAATGTTCTAGAAAGTGTAGGTAGCGTGGACTGAAATGGAAAAATAATTAAACTTTAATATGTCTTAAGTCCTTAATGTTTTTACTTCCTTCTACGGAGTTCAATTTTCATCTTGGCTCCTTTGATTCCTAAAGGTGAATGTCAATGTACTGACAGACAATTTATTTTGTTCTTACTACAGGTGGTTTACAAGCCCAACTACTGTAAACGCTTTTTATAGTGCATCTACCAATCAGATCAGTGAGTATTTGCCTTCTGAGCCTCCTTATAAAGTGCCTGTTTGAGAATGTATGTATCAAGCTTCTCGTAACAGCTGTACCTATTGTATTTTTTATAACTGAAAGTTAAAAGTTCAAAAACTCAGAGCTCCCACAGATTGGAACTACTGTTGTTCCATGAGTTACCTTGAATCACGTGAGTTGCAGTGACTGTGTGTGTGTATGTTTGTACTCCTTCCAGTGTGAATGATAGCTTAAATGGCTTTTATTAAAGCCTGATGCTTCTATCTTCTGTTTTCTGTAGCAAAAAACATGTGTACACACATCTCCATAAATACACAGTCATAGCAGTTCTGTGCTCTAGTACTGACAGATATCAAACAATAAATATGACTAGAGAAGACTGTGATATAGACCAGAAAACATAAGGTATATCCTTTGGATTTGTTCAATACCTTCAAGGACAAGGAGTGATATCTGTAGTTAACTGAAAATTCTTACCTCTTTGTGCAGTACTACCTGTCTTATTCTAATTTTTGTTACTGGCTGTTTATAGATAGCATATATTCTAGTGTAGAAACAAAAAAAGTAAAAGAGCTGAGTTTGGACGTTCATTCCTGTTTGTTTTAATGGGGCTTTGAACTGGAATTTCCTAACAGGCTTTGAAATTCTATACCAATCTTTCTGTGTACAACAGTGTTACCTTTACCATACCAATTCTTGGTGTTCTTATTAGCTTTGCATGTTAAATCATCCTCCTTTTTCTATGCTGTTGGCCACCACTTCTGTGGTCTCAATCCCTAGAGACAGGATTTCAAAAATTGCTGTAATTCCCCCTTTTTCTCCTGAATCTCTTTTGGTCACAAAGAGAAAGGCACAAAGTTAATGTATCACAATGAAGAAGGTATAGCAGAGGATTGGCAGTTTAAGTCTCCTGGTATTTGCTTCTACCAATTTCTGTAAACAGTTTTGCCTTCAAACCACTCACTTAAATTCTTTCATGTCTAAGTGATCTCATTTGTAAAGCAGGTATAAGAATTAGGCAGCTCTTTTGATTAAATTATTGCTAATATAGCAATATTGCTATATAGCAAATATTGCTAATATAGCAAATTATTGCTAGATTTAGACAGCTGTCCCTTAATTAATTAGAAGGCTGCCATCATTAAGCAGTAACATTCTTGTTGACCATCTGAGGGAGCACTTGGCTGAGGTGGTTGCAACTCTGAGGTACCTGTGAAACATTACAGCTGCTCTTCCTCCAGCCACCACTGCTGCTAGAAAGGTTTTGTGTGAGTGGAAAGGAACCCTGCTCAGAGAAAAATGAGAACCATCACTGTTAGACTTTCTTTAACATAGAGTTCTTTCAAATTTGAGCAGTTCTCAGCTGCCTCAGCTTCTCTGCCATGGCACATTAGAGAAACCTGTGATGAGAGGCTGGAGCCACTAAAAATTTCACACTCGCTGTGTCTAAAAGTCAGGAGGCAGAGAGGTGTCAAACGTAACCCATCAGTCATGAGTGTAGAGGTAATTGTATTTTCTATCATAACTGCTGACCTTCTCATTCTGCTGGCAAGTGGCCTGGAAGTTTGGACAGTGCCACTCACTCTCTGTCCTTTTAGAACTGTTTCAAAGAGGAAAAGGGTATAGGTGGCTCTTTCTGAGCAAAACCCTCTCATACTTGAGAGAGAGGTACAGATGAAATCATGCCCTAAAAATGATGTGCAACAAGGAGGGGAGATTCAGAGAAAGGCACAGGATTGTCTTCCACTGCTGGCTGGTGTGTTTTTATGGGGCAAGAGTGTGTGTGATGTGGAAGGAATATTCTCAGGTAGAAGTTGCTGATAAATATTTGACACATCACTACTGATTTCCCATTAATTCTGGTGGGGAAGAACTCCTACTTTACTGCTTTGTAGCTCTGTTTTCAGTAGTAATCCAGTTCTGGGGGCTGCTCACATGGCACTAGAACTGTGGCATTTTTAAAGGCCTAGTTAAACTACAGAAAAAAGTTCTAGAAACCAGAGTCATTTGAGAATAGGAATTAAGCTTGAAGTCTAGCAAGTAAAATTGTGATACAGCAAGCCCAGAAAGATTTCAATGACCAAATTTCTAGGAGCGTAAGAACTAATAATAAAACCTTTTTGTCAAAATCACTGAGAGAGGAGAGTCTCTAAGACATAAAAATGAGATAATTCTTTGCATTGAAAGAGTTTGGGAAGTTCTAATCCTGGAGCCTTTTCTTGTGAGAGGTTAGTCCCAGAAATTGTTTAAAATTTTGCTGACAGTTAAGAGACTTTATAAGAAGTTATAAAATGAACTGTGACAAATATGAGGACCAGGTAATACTCCGCGAGGTATTTCAAAGGAACTTAGACAAAAAATTTCCATACAACCAGCTTTGATGTATTGCCTATGACTTATAGTGGCCTCAGCACAGGAAGAACAGGTATGGCAAGTGTCAAATCTTGTTTTACAAAACACAGTTCAGAGGTATCTGCATAACAAGTCATTTTAGCCTTTAAATGAAGGAATCTGGTTGTGACCACAACATGATTGAATAGAGAGAATGAATAAGCATGTAACAGTGAAGAGTGAACATGAGACTGAGATGTTTTATGCTTTTTCTTTTAGAAAAAAAATCATGCTTTCTTAATCTACTAGAGGTTTTCTTAAATTCAGAAAGCAAGTAACTATACTTGATACAATATGGTTTTTTTCCATAGAACACTTTTGATGAGGTTCTTTCCCAGTACTAATAACTGAAAGTTGTCATGGGATAAGAAAGAAGGCCTTTTCATAAATTAATGATTGATTAGAGATAAGAAAAGGAGGTAGGAACCAATTACTTGTTGGCAAATAGTTGAAGGGATGTGTTGTGAGGATCTGTGCTACCCACTGCATTAGCAGATGAAGTGAAAAGAAAGTGTTCTGTACAAAACAACAGAGGCATATAAACCCAGTCCAGGAGGACAGTTTCCTGTGCTGCTAACTTGACTACTAAGTTACTTGGAAGAAAAGGTCTTGTTTCACTAAAAGAGTAAATTAATAGAGAATAGAAACTGGATGATTTAAAAACTTATTAGATTTGGGAGAATATAGAAAATCTTGTGTCTGCAGTAGTAAATTTTGCTGTCATTTAGTGCAAACACTTTTGTGTTTGCTGTTGCTTTGTTTCATTTTCATTACTAAACTGCTGACAGTTTGAATGACCAATGGTTCTCATTTTACCTCCAAAGGAGAAATAAATAGCTGCATCCAGGTGAGATATGCCACAAATAGCAGAGTTAAAAAATGTGTTAAGTATAATTTATCTTAATATTATACAGTTTTACTCCTGATGTTCTCTGTATGTGAGTTCTATTCATTAATTTCCTCTTCTTCCATAATTTGGAGTGTCTTAGATGAACCACTTAGATGAACCACTATGCACTTTAATGTTTATAATGGTTGTTAATAATTTTTTAATCCTAGTTTGGATAATTTTTCAATTTTCTGTACGTTTTCTAGTCAATTTCCCCTTTAATTATAGGTACTTAACAAGGAAAACAGGTATGTGTCATTGCCTTTAGATTCTCAAAGTGTATATAAGTACACTTCATATCATATAAGCAGCATGAATACTGTCTTTTAAATTATCATAATTGGAACACCAAAAGCACATTCCTTAAGGATTGGTTTATTTTAATGCACTCTAGAGCAGTCAACAAATATGTGCTGAAAATAGACACAAGTGGTGATCAAAGTGTGCGAGCATACTTCTGTTCAAGAAAAGGTTTTATTTCATTACAGCACTAAAATATTTGCCTTTGAATATGTTAAGGATAAAAGGGAACTTTTCATCAGACATTTGGTGTGTTTAGGATTTTTTTCATACTGTAAATATGTATGCCTCTAGAATATATAAAAATAGTCACCTTTGTGGGCTGTGAACAGTAATGAAAGGGATATTTACAGTGAACTGAGGAAAATATAAGCAATGCACTCATGAGGTGTAAGCCTGAATAGATGTACTGGATAATTAATGTTGATATTATCTCAGTGAATTTATATCCATGCTCCTTTTAAGTATTTTTTGCTGTTACTGCAATTCTCTAATGTAAGTCGAGAGGCCTCTTTAAGGGAGAGGCCTTAATACATGTTACAGGAAGCAGATATGATCTACAGCAGAATTTAAAAATTGCATTCAAATTAGCATCCATGGAGAAAACCACAGATGAGAGCTCATATTAGCCAGTAAGTATCATCTTTACAGGAAGCATCATGCAGATATTGACACTGGCAGCTCACTGATGCTGTGAGTTGCAAGGGAGAACTCTTACCTTGCCAGGAGCCAGGGAAGTGCTGGCAAACAGCATCTGGTGCTGTGGCTGGGACAGGATAAGGGGAATGTACATAGGGGCATTTTCTCTTCTCTGAAGAACTGGACTATTTGGAAGGTTATGATGAAGTAGTTTCAAGTGTGTCATTATTTTCCTGGAGGTTAATGAACATAACAGATTTGGACTAACACTTTCTGAGCCCTGTTGTTAAGTAAGCATTAAGTGTCTTAAATGAGCCCTCATTTTCAATTTTCCCTGTTTACTAAGGACCACTCTTCTCTTTTATTTAACCATGGTGCATGATCCTTACCTCCATTCTTTATTTTTTCTTCCTACAATTCTTGTCTATGAACATATAAAATAGAAGAACTTGTGCTTTGTTCTTCTCCCCCTACCCCCTGTTCCCTCACCCCAGGGAATCCACTGAAGCTTTTTTCTCATAAAAAAAAGATTAAAGTTTGCTGTAAAACAGATGTTTTCACATTTCCTACTCCCTTAGCAGACAGTATTCCTTGGCACCTCACAAACCACTTCATCTTTCTCCTCATGTTGCCCCACTGAGGTTGCTAAACATCAGGTTCTCTCTTTTTCATTAGTAGAAAAAAGCCTCTTGTCAGGGGAAGGAGAAACTGAGCCAAGAATTGAAGCAGAGGCTGCAAAGTCCTCTGCTTTAAGACCATTACTTCCCTGTCTCTTTAATGAATTTCTTCACTGAGTTCTTAAATTCAGCTTTGTATTCATGCATTGCATGAAACAGTTACTGTGCCTTACACAATTGATATTTTCTATCCTTACACAATTTTTGTTTTCTATCCTCTTTGTCCACAGGATAAAACTTGAAATAAGGTGTATAATTAAGGTGCATGTAATGACAGACAGTTTCTGGTCTCTGTCACCTACATATGGATGCTCAAAGCTGTCTGGGATGTTCTACAGTGTCTGAAAAATTTTCTCATGTGCAAAAGCTCTCCTTGCAGGAGGCCCTTACAGTTGAGACTGACAGCTGGACCCCAAAGAGGACATAAAAACCATCAAAACTGGGATGAGATTCAGTAGTCCAAATAGAATTCTGTGGAACCACTTTAAACAGATGCATCCTTCCCTTCAGACTGTTTTTAAACAACTAACCAAAACCCCAGTTGTCTTCACATTTCATTCCTTATGTAAATCCAGTATTTTTAGATTACTGACCAACAGTTTGTCTTCTGCTTATATCTTATCCCTTTAAAACTCTACATCTGAATTCATTCAGTGACACTTGAGAAAACAAGTTAGAGCTTTTGAACATATCTGAGAACTGCCAGTACACCAATTGGCAGAGTACCCTGTATATCACACAGTTTAGCACAGCTGTTTCCTGTATGTTACTTGCATATGGGATTCACTAGCCTGTCAGAAGCTGCTTTAAACAAATCAGCCTCATTACTGGGAGTTGTAAATGCACTAACATGGAATAAGGCTTTGCCTTGCTCAGTTAAAAACATCATGCCATATAACTGAATAATGTAATTGAACTATAAAATATGAATTCATATTTAGATTTTTAACTCAAATTTCCTCATAATTTGGTGAGTCTGCTCATGTGTTTTTGGTTTAGTTTATCCATTATTGCTCTGCATTTTTTCAGGGAATTATCAGATCAAATGTAGTTATTTGTGTATTATACTGAGGCAGGGGTATTCATCTGCGCAGTGTGTCTAATAATACCATGAAGGTATCAGCTAGTAAATGGATTTATTAATAGCAGTAGAGCCCCTACAAAAATGGAGAAAAAGAAAACATCTTCAAATTTTAAATACATTCTGACAAGCTTTACAGCACCTTGCTGGAGAGAGATGCTGAAAATGACGTAATGGATAAAATGAAGATAGAAACCTCCAATTGCATTAATAGTCCTGTGCAGGCAAAGTTCTGTCAGCTCTTCAATATCAGCATATATTCAGAGTGAAATATTTGAAGTAAGCCAGATGTACTCCACTGCTTGAAGTGCTCCTGCATTCCAGAGCAGTAAGGTGACTAAGAGGAAAGTTAGGCACAAGGGTTTGGAAAGCCAAAAGATGAATCTGGCAAGGGATATGAAGAAACATTTCTGCAAGTGTAGCTGCAGTAGCAGCAAGTTGAGGGAAAGTGTAATGCTGAATGAGGGCAGGGGACCTGATAACAGGAGATTTACCCTTCGTGGAGGAGCAGTAGGTTAGGGAATGTTTAAACAGACTGGGCCAACACAAGCCCATGGGCTCTGACAGGGTGCACCTACAAGCTCATAGCAACATTATGAGGCCACTCTTGGTAATCTTTGAAAGGTTATGATGGCTATGGGAGGCTCCTGAGGACTAGAAGAAAGCAAATGCCACTAGGGAATACAAGATAGCCAGGTTCACAACAGTCCCTGAGCACATGATAAAGTAAATCCTGGGAACACTTTCTCTGACCAGCTTTCTACATAGAGATTACTAGGAGAAAAATGTGAATATGATTTATTCTTTAGAAAGATTTACAGCACTCTCTTCCCTGACATGCTCAAATACAATCTGCTGAAGAATCAGCTACTTGAGTGGATGGTCAGGTGCACTCCAAAGAAAACTTCTTGAACTGCTGGGCTTAAAGAGCTGTGACCAGAACAGCTGTTCTCTAGCATGATGAGATGAGTGGCATAAAGCCCCTCTTGAGGATGCTTTACCCTGGCTGTCCCACCTTAGCACCAGTAGGTGCAGGGCAGCAGTGCCGTTGTGTGACAGCCTGAACTCAGCAGTGCTCTTGGGGCGTGTGACACCAGTACCCGTCTCAGAATGGTGGTGCAGCCCAGTGGCATTGCTGCAGATTTGGGGAGGTTGTAAGAAGGAAGTCAAAGTAGATTCTGCAAGCCCAGCTCTTGATGGCTGATGGATTTGTGTGGGGTTTGTAGTAAGATAACACAGTTTTCTTTCTTTGTGCTGTTGGTGAGTGAAGCCCTTGAGCATAGACTCTGGGCCTGCATTTGCAATCTAGTGCATAAAGAGAGAATGCCAGCCTGTATCTCTCTTCTGAGGCTGTGTAGAGGGAGAAAGCTTTAAAAGATTCACAACGCAGGCAAAATCTGTGGTCAAGTGTTAGCGCAAAATACATTCCCAGTGCCTGTATCTATTCCTTAAGATGTGAAATTTCCCTGAAGTCTGTCTGTCTTGCTCCTTCAGATCTGTCCTTTGCCTGCCTGAACTCCAGCAGCATATAAATAATCCCATTAGTATCTATTGCATTTGTAGCCTACTATGAGCTCTCTGAGTTTTGTCATTAATTCTTTTAGGTGCAAAATGCCAAGCAAAAAAAGAAACAGGCTTCACAGGGGAATTGCCTAAATCGAGGGATTCAAATCAGCACAAAATAAGAAACTGTCTGGTGATCAATCTCATGTTACAATTTCAAGGGCATTCTAGGTATAAGATATTGTTTTCCTTGCTCCCCCCCAAGGATGATATAGTTGCTGCTTGCCTGAAGGAGACGTTGCATAAAAAGTGTTGCCAGCTCTTAATGAGTTCCTTCTAATGTTGGAATAGTGGACAAGCACCCTCAGCCCCTCAGGGCTGCTGACCTCTGGGGGATGGGACCCATTTGCTTTACTAGCTCACCAAGAATCACTTTCAAACCTAGATTTTTTTTTTCTTACCAAAAAACAAACAAACCAAACCAACAAAACCACAAAAAACATTCACCCCTAAACAAAACAAAACAAAACCAAAACAAAAAAAATAATGTATTCCAGTTTCCTGAGGTTTTCTGAAATGTGTATTACATTCTACTGGCCTCTGCTTTGGCCTGAAAATACTTCCTGAGCTTCCTTTAGTGCAAACTACAGTGGTGTTTTAACACCTATCCAGAAGCAGAAACCACTCCTTCAACCAGCACTTTGCTTGGTGAAATCTAACCTAAAATGGATCCTGACCCTGAGTAAAATAATTACCAACCTGCTATACAGATTCAGCATTGGAGCTTCCTACCATTCATTCACACTTACTTGTTCAGTGAAAACTATCTCGTGGCTTAACTCTCAGCTGAATGTGTTTCAGCATTGTTCTATGACACATTTAGTGTAGCTGGATAAGCCTGAGTGAAGATTTGCACCAAATTTGCTGTAAATAATGTATATTACCTCTACTGCAGACAAGTGCCAATTCACTACAAGTTTATACCTGGAAAAAATAATAGCAGCTCCTTAAAAGGTCTTGATAGCCCCTTGGTGCAGTGAGAGGCACCCAGGATTGTGTCATCATTGAACATGATTTGTGGGGTGACTGTGCTACCTTGGTTCATACCACCTTCAGTATGGTCTCATTTGTTCATTTTGGCCACAAGTTTTCTCATCTGTTGTTGTGGGGATAGGATCATTTAGAGTAGCAGAACCCAAGCATTCCAAAATCTCTTATGAATTTCAGTGTTTGAAGGGAACCAGTTCAGACTAGATTTTCAGCTCTTCAGGCCTGACAACCAATTTTCATAGGTTATATGAGTGTATGATTGCTGCTTAAAATGTTTGAAACATGCATAATAAATAATCTCTGTGCACTGGAGGGCAAGGAGAGAGGGATCAGTAAAACTTTTTCCTTGACATTGCTAAAATTGTGGTTTGTAGTGCTGGAAAAGAAAACTGTACTTGAAATAATAAAACAACATCAGGAGAAGGAAGAAAAAAACCTGAGACAACACTCAAAATAAGTTTGAAGCCCACACTTTTTATAAGCTAACTGTAGATAGGGAATGATGGTTGCCATAGAGGAGCAATAGAAAAAAGCAGCTGGGCAGACCAGGAGGACATGCCTTGTGCCATATCATTTGGCATGAATTACACTCAGGATACTGGGTTTGTTTCAGGTTTTTTGGTTTGTTGGGGTTTTTTGTTTTGGTTTTGTTTTTTTTTTTTCATTTGAAAGTAAGTTTTTAAAGGCTTTGTAAGGAAGACACAAAGATCTTGCCTGTGAGTTCTCTTCAGATATAAAGAAATCCAAGACCAAACTATCAACAAAAAAATGAATAGGGTTAGAATCAAATGAATGTGGTTTTTGTATTGTTCTGGGTTTTTCAGGTGATTTCTTGAACAGATATCCACAGGGTAAAGAAGCAGTGAGTCGTTTGAGGAAATGTTCTTCCTCAACAAGGTGATGACCATGTGGGTAAACCTCCTAAGCAGGTATATGCCTGTTCATTATAGATGGGAGTTTGTGACACAAGACAGTAAATTCCACATTTGGGGCTGGAAGGATGGCACTTTTCACTATCACATAGGAACTTTGACCATGGGTGTGTGTTTTATTTAGCAATTCTTTGGGCTGTTAAACTTATACCATGTGCAGCTCCACTGTCTTTAGTATCCTGGCACTAAAATGTCACCCTGGCATTAAAAATAAACCTGTGACTTTGAGGAACAATTTTGATTCTCATCACTCATCAGAGTGTCTTCATTGATGTGTTTTTGGCAACCAGAAACAGCCAGGTAATATCTGTAGCTAGACTGACCCTACAGCCTTAATAATCTACAGTTTTTCCTTACAGAAGTGCCTAAGTATGTTTATTTACCTCTGGTTTTTTAATAGAATAAATAGAATTACATTTTATCACTCTCATATTTTTTGCTTCACTGAAGCCTCACTGAGCTAACAGTATTTTAATCGTTATTGGCCTTTACCTATTGTCTAGACCTATATTGTCTATTGATCAGTCAGCACATCTGAGGGTAGTCCAGTACTCTTCACAGGAAACATGAATTGTTTTTTGCAGGAACGCATGCAGTTACTCAGAGGTGCATGTGGCAGGATCTCTGCTGCCTCTCTGAGATCCTCTCTATTGCAGTCTACCACCCGTGGGAAAGCTCCCCATGAAAAACCTTCTGAAACCAAACAAATGACATCATAAAATCTAAACCCTTGGGCATCGTCACAGTTATTCAGCTGCATTCAACAGACCTCACTATTTTTAAAAATATTTTAAATTTTTTTTTCCTTTTTGTTATTGCAGGATTCCCAGCAGGAGAACTTCAAAAGCCTTTCTTTTGGGGAACAGAGTATCCTAGGTAAGCGCTGCACCAGGGAACCTCATGCACCTAGAACTGAGGAATATCAGGCAAAGGTATTGCAAACACACACAGACAAAGAAGAGGGTGTGCTGGAGAAGGCAGCTGCGGTACTGAAGGCAACCAAAACGTAGCACCTAGGAAAACTGTGTTGCCCTTCTGTAGGGAAAACTTAGCCTTTTGGTTGATTCTTCTCTCCTGCTGTCTCCTGCTTTTGCTACTGGAAGAGCTGACTTTGAGAAGTGCTGCTTTGTGCAATACTTTTTCTTACCCTTGGGAGCCATATGTGTTGCTGTTGTCTTAAACTGATGACTGATTTCTCACAGGAATCGCTAATTAAGTGCACCCAAGTGGAAGGGTTTCAATGCTACAGCATGCAGATGCAGCAGTGTGCACATGGGAGGTATTAAAAAGAATTGAAAATCAGGTACCTAACACTTCCTGAACAGAAGTGAATACCCTGAGAAGCCTGATTATTATCAGTTTATTGTTCACTTTCTGCTAATATTTAAGATTAGTAGTGGGCCCTTTTCTGTGCCTATCAAGGTACATGAGAACATCTTCATGTGAATAAGTGATTTTCTGAGATTGCCTGAGCAGGCCCATGTACAAATGTAGCAGAGGAAGGGTAATTATAGGTCACATATATTAAATTTTGAAAAATCACTGCTTTTGTGCAGTTCAATAGCTTTCTATTTTAGGGCAGGATAAAACCATGAAAAGTTTCTGATGGCAGTTTCTGAAAGTTACTTGCAGTTATATAAAACCAGTTACTGGTGAAACATACCCTTAATAAATCTCTGTTAAAAAAAAAATCAAACTTTCTATCATTTTGTGTTTGCCCTCATCCAGTCTGGACTCTGTCCTTGTAAACAGGAAATTTGACAATATATATAGAAAGACATGTTCAGTTTAAGAACAAATTAATTTGTATTCAAAGACAATTCTTGTGGGTCAAGATGACTTTGTAAGTGTTAATTGGGGATAGAAGAAAGTGCTTTCTTGTTAAGGTGAACTTACTTTCTGTTACAGTTATTGCAGACTTGTTTCCAGCTTTGCTTTCAGAAGAGATTTCTGTGTATCCTGACCTTCTGCCATAGTGATAAAACTGTGGTTCTTTCAAAGTATTATACTCTGCTCATTTCTCTTCTTTAAAGGTTACCTTAGCTGAAATTGGTTGTGCTTGAGTAGGTATCAAAACAAAATTTAGTAAACAAATGTAGCTGCATTATTTCAGACAACAGATTGCTTTTATCCTTGAAATATTCTCGATGTTTTCTGTCTGCTAAGAAGAAATAGTACATGGCAGTGGAACAGATATAACATCCAAAAGTCCCCAGTGCTTGCTGAAAAACTGACTTAGCAAATTTAACCATTTAGTGGCATTTTAGTGTCCAGTTCCAGAACAACCACCAAAACCAAATTACTCTATTTGCATAAAGTGGAGCTTGATTGTCACTTTTACATCTCAATACATGAAATAAAATAACATTCAAATGCCATCATTCACAGTTGTGATTCTTCAGTGCCAGGTGTATTGAAGTAAAGACTTAAAACTACCTGACCTCAAGCTTCCTTACAGTTCTCTGAGCCTCCCCAGCCCCAGAAAGTTCCCCTTTAATATGGTATCTGCTGGGCTGCACCTATCCCTTCCATCTCTGTCCAGCTGTGTCCAGAAGTGAAAAGCATGGACAGAACAGGGAAAATTTCTGGAAAAATGTTGTTGAGCTGGGCAAAATGCTGAGTTGGAGTTCACAGGTTCAAAGGCCAAAATTCACTGCAACCTTATGCCCATTTTTGAAGGAAAGCTGTGGGAGTGCCAGAACACCGGACCTGTTCTTTGTCCTGTCACTCATGGTGACAAAGAACCTTAGATGAAAAATAAGATGTATTTAGTAATAGGGCTTGTTTCTTCTCGATTTCTTTACACGATTTTGCCATTATTTTTATACTTCTCCAGCTGTAAAGATCCTGTATTACCCCTTTACTTCAGATATTCCAAACAAGTCTTACATAGTGCATTAATTAGGGGCAATTATCACTGTGTGCTACACAAGATTACAAATTTGTCACACAAAAGAATGATATTTCCATTGCTGAAACGTATAATTTGAACCTGCATTTTTGGGAGATGGTTTGTAACAGTACTTGGGCTAAAAAGCAGTAGGGGAGATTTTAACACGTGCAAAGTACCTTTCAGGAAAGAAAAAAACAAAGTGAATGATTTTCATGGGAGCAGAGGGAATTAAATGATATAATGATTTTTGGGCATGACTGAGATGAGCAATTAGTGCACTATGGATCATTAGGTCCAATAATATGTTATTTCAAAACCCTCTACCTTTCTTCTATTTCAATAAGATATATTAGAAATTGTGTAAGCTGCTTTGAAGTATAACATCTCAATAACTGAAATAACTAAAACCACAAAAAGCAACTCAATAAATGAAAGTTGCATTGAATAAATTACCTATCCCCATGATATCTACTGTATCTGGTGTAAAAAAGCCCTGAGCTTTTCCTTCTTTTATCCCTATCTCTCCTAAAAGCAGGTTTATTAGGATATAATAAGGAAGATTAATTGTCAATCAGGAATGCAAAGTATTTATTTTTACACTTTTTCCTGGGTACATTAGATCTGACTGTATATCATGTCCTGTTTTAGGGCAGGTGCAAGGGAATTGTATGACCTTTCTTTTTAAAACTAAATGGAGATCTGTTAATGGTTTACAAAACACAGTGTTTGTTTCAGAGTAGTTACAGCTGTAGCTTTGTCCTGTTCCCAGCCAGAATATGCAGAATGCAGTCAGCTGACGGAGACATTTTGGAGCTCATATGATGCTGATAAGGGATTTGGTTGGAAGAGTGAAGCATCACAATGCTTTCAAAGTTTTAGATCAAGTATTACTTTTAAACAAGAGTTTAACATTGATACTTTCAACATCTTTCAGTCAAAATTGTGTAGGTTTGATTTTTAGACCCATCTGCCCTGCCTCCTCACTCTCTTTTTAAATGAGTAATGATCTTTCCTGAGGTCTTCTGTCCTTTAATGTTCATGACTGTGAGCACTTTCTGATGAAACTGCTTTTTCATGTTACAGGTCATTAAGTTATGGTGCCATTGGAGTGATTGTTGGCCATGAGTTTACTCATGGATTTGATAGCAATGGTGAGTATTTGACTGCATTTTGATCACTTTTATATTTAGAGTTGACAGATTAGAAAGCTGACTTTTATATGCTGTAGCATTTTTATGGTTTTGTTTTTTTTTAATGGTGCTGAGTTTTGTGAAAAAAAAATTGTATTTGTTAGATTTATTTATATGGAATCTTGCTCATCTGAATTGGATTTTATTTGGTAAGAAATATCACAGTTTTGATTCTTTATGTTTGTCTTGAATGAAAACTAAATCAGCAACAGATTTTGAAAGTCCTAATGGGGAGGGTAGAGAGTGGGAAGAGCAAAAGGATATTTTATGATTGATAAAACTTACTTCCAGGAAAACTTTTCATTTCAGGTTTGACATTTTTTAAAAGAGAATTGCAAAAGTTTTAAAATACAATGCTGGAATAAGAGTGGTACAGAAAAGGTGTTGCAAAATATTAAAATTAAATTAAAAAATGAGAGAGAGGGGAAAATATGGTCAGAAAATGTCAATCCAATTCTCCTGACAAAGTGGATGGAGTGTGAGGCGTTGCCACTACGTAAGTTTGGCTGTCCCAGCAAAGTGCTTTTAAAAATTGGGCTCCTGAGAGAAAGTGAGGGGAGAGGGGAAGAAGGGAGGTGCAGGAAGAAAGAAACTTGAACTTCCTCCTCCAGGGAGTAATTTTGAGTTTGCTTATGTTGTATAATATTGAATACCTTTAAAAAAACCAAAAAACCAACAAACAAAAAAACCAAAAAACAAAAAAACCCAAAACAAACAAAAAACCCACCCCAAAAAAAAGTTGTATCCTGTTTGCACTGCTCTACAACTCTTTGTATCAGCAAACACTCCAGAATGGAGACAGTTTTCTTCATAAACTCCTCACCTTGTGTAGGTGAGCACCTGATCTCCACCTTGTCTCCTGCCATTCAGAAGGGAACCTAAGGTTTGATTCCCTAGGAAGACTCCTCCTTCTTGCCAGAAATATAGACATCTCTAGGGAATTTGTCACCTTGAACAAGACAATATACAGAGGAGAACAAAAAGAGAAATACAAAGATGAAACAGAACACCTCTGGTACTTGGTATGTCAGTGTTGCTCCTTACCCCTCTCTCCTGCAGCCACAAAGAAGAATCAAATCACAGAGCAAGGCTGCATTCACATGGGCAGCTAAACACACCCTCACAAAAGTCCAAACATGTCTTGTGTCTGACTGGCTGGAGTCATGATGGGATTAAATACTCTCCTACAAATGAGACACCTGAGGCTGGAACAAGCCACTGCTGTAACCATCAGCCTGGGCAATGGCATGTGTGCATTCCCCCTGTTTCCATGAGCAGGGCTTAAATGTTCTGGTTTTGCTCCAAAATCGAAAATGCAAACTTTAGAAGTTTGCATGAAATGGATTGGTTTCCTGATCAAGTGAAGAATTAATATATATTAGTTATCATCACATTTTCAGAATGAAAGACATATAGTCTGAAGATGAAAAATACAATTGTACTTGCAAGAAAGCAAAGTGCCTCTTACACTATGTAATTATAAAATGTACTATAGAACTCATTAGTCATTACTATCTTTTTCTGCAAATGGAAATTGTGACAATAAATAGAATACCAGCTTTTCACTGCTGATTTAAGTAGGGTCAAGATTTTGCTCGCTGATCCTATCCATTTTGTACACACACTTACATGAGAACATTCACCTCTCATTTCTGTGAAGGTGATAGATTCCTAAACGGTAAAAGTTTTCTCCTGCAAAAACATTTTTTTCTTTCTTTCCTTTTTGAGGTCGGAAATATGACAAAAACGGAAATTTAGACCCTTGGTGGACGACAGACTCTGAAGAAAAATTTAAAGAGAAGACAAAATGCATGATTAATCAATACAACAATTATTACTGGAAGGAAGCTGGCTTACATGTATGTAAATCAGCAGTGACTGAAAACAGTGGCACATGGGGAGTTTGGGTTGTGCTTTTTTTCCTTTTTTTTTTGAGTTCTCTTTTTATAAATCCCAATGTATTGGGATATTAGACTACCAACTTCATTTCTTACAACAAATGATTTTTTTGAGGTGAATAATTGTGTTAAAAATTGTCTGTCAGGTTTGATTAGTCCAGTCAAATACTACTACCCACACTCTGGTGACAGGGTTAAACCATTTCTTGCCATCACATTGTTTTGGAATCAGAAGAAGAGGATGAAGCCACTCAGCAGGGCTGGTCTAATTATTGTCAGCATGTTAAACGTCTTCTGAAGATGAGGTCTGTAATGAAAACTGAGCAGTCACTCTTTTAGAAAGAATATAATACCATGTTTTATAGATTCCTTTAACAATTCTGCCTGTTATTTATTGCAGCTATAAAATGGATGCATAAGCCCTACTTTATTTCAGATTCAGCTCTTGCTATTTCTTCCATGTATGCACACAGACCCCATTTGTATGTTTAATCAAGGGAATATGACAGCAGTAGCTCCTAGAAAAAGATTGAGAAAGAAAGTGCAAGGGAATTGTTTCTGGTTTCTTGTCTATCAGAGGTATGGGCTTCCCTGAAAATATGTACATTCATATGTGTGGCCAAAATCAGGGTAAAGAGGATACATCCCAGACCTTCAGAAATGAAAAGCTGAAATTCCAGTAACATTGTCTGGGACACGATTTTAATCTTAGTTTTCAGGATGAAAAACATACTCCAGTCCCACTCAGGTCTATCACTTGTAGCTACATTTTAGAAATACTAGTACATCTTTGCCTTTTAAGAATAGTGAAGCCCCATGAAATGATTATTAACAATTCTAGCACTTTTCCCACGCTTGTTTTGTACTGATCTCAAGGATAACAAAGCCATATTGTGATCCAGTCTGAATATTCAGACTGAATACTTCAGTGTGATCCAGCAACTCGGACTTGAAATACTTCATAATGAGGTAATTTACAAATAAAAGTTCTCAGGTTCATTCCTGAATGTCTGTGGGACAAAAAGTGTCGTTACAAAAATGCCACTCAAGAAGATCATTAAAACCTTCCCCAAGGATGTGGCTGAGCCCTTCCCATGCCTCTGCCACTGGCTTGGCCATCCCATTTACCTTTTTCACTCTCTTGAGATGAAGTAGGTCTAAATTTCCTCCCAATGTAGATACTGCTTTTGAAGTCCACAGATGGGCTTACTAGAGAGATCCTTTTACCCACAGCCTTGTCATCTCATTCCTTCTATACCCACAGGATAATCAAAAGCGCTTTTTAGATGATAGAAGATTATTCCAATTTTCTGCCATATTTCATAACTCTTGTATGAAGAGCTATGCAAGCAAAGACCTTTTTTTATTATCATTTTGGCCTGCCATTTACATCAATATTCTGCAGGTTTTTTATCCTTATATGAATATTTTTCATGGATCAAGAAACCTATTCATTCTTCTTCCTTCTCATCTGGTATACAATAAAAAATCTCCAGAAAAGAAGCATAATGAAAGAAAAAGTGGATATAGAAATAGCTTCAGAGTGCAATAATCACATAAAGTCATGTCGTCAAATAAAGGGCTTATCATGGTCCCTGATCCCTGCCGCAAACTCTCTGTGCAGAGTAGTCTCAAACACCTGATCCAGAGCTGCCTGAGATCAGCCAAATGAATTCTTCCAGTTCTCAGATGACCTGTGGTCCTGTGCCACTGCTAGGATACCCTGCTCTTATCCTCCAAGTCAGTCTCCCTCACAAGCCCAGTGCAAGTAAAATGTGTAAGCAGGAAGCCAGGGAAAAAGGCAGCTGGTGTGCATGCTCATTCCTTGGTGTCCCAGCACCTTTTGTCCTAAAAGCTTCTCTCTCACCTCCATTTCCATCCTCCTGAGGGCAGGGGAGAGCTGACAGGAAAGAGCTGCACTTTCCTCTGTGGCTCCCATTTTTCCTGTACCATTGTACCCAAGGCATCAAGTAAGATGTCCTGAGACCAATTTGGGTGCTCATCTGCACTGGGTGTGGGGCTGTGCACAAGTACCTTGGTGTTTTTACCTCTTCCTCTTCTGCCTTTTGGCACCTCTTCTGCCATCCTGAAACTGAGTCCTGATGCCAACCCCACTGTACTGATCCCTGTGGCACGGGAGAGCTGATGGCTGCAGCCAGCATTGACCTTCAGAGCCCTGCTCAAAACTGTGCTCAATTATCTCGCTTATTTGAGGTGCAGGAGAGAGTAAAATCACTTAATTACAAATAGAGTTGGTAACACAAGGACCTTGGTAGGCTGGGTGAGTAGAGATAATGCTACTCCAGCAGAAATTAGGATTTCTTTGTAATGATATTGCACTTGATAATGCCAGGAGACCAGTTTCCTCACAAAGTTTATAGAGTGCAGTTTCCCAGAATACATTCTTGTTGCTATTGCTCCTGCTCTTGGAATCAATACCCAGGAGAAGCAACAGGAATCTCCTTTGCAATTATTTTTAAGAGCATTGAATATACTACCAATTTTGATTCTGTCTCTGACAGTTATTTTTAATTACGCTTATTTATGACTTAGAAGTTATTGTAGCATCCCAGCAGTATATTAAGAGTTATGTAGAGAAATAAATATAGCCTTTTAGATAAAAGTTCAAGAGGCTACTGGATCTCACATGTCACTACATATAAACAGTCCTTAGGGAAAATTACTGAAACTCAGCTCAAAGATCAGGGACTGGATTCTTAAGTGCATTCTATCTACTATATTTTGTGCAACAGAGATCTATGGCCAGAGCCAGGGTAACTCATCACAGAAAATAGTTCACTGGCAGTTTTCACATGGAAACCAAGTTTTCTTAACCAAAGTTGGTTGAAATTAACTGAGGTTTTTCTTGCCTAGTTTTACTTTTCTCCCTGTTTTTGAGGTTGATCATGTAGGAAGTTCAGAAATGGGTCAAATGACTGATGTTCTTTCATTCTGCCAAGGTGAAAGGGAAGAGAACTTTGGCAGAAAACATTGCAGATAATGGAGGTTTGCGAGAAGCTTTCAGGGTAAGTAGATGAAAAATATCTGAAACATGGTATTCTTAAAAAAAAAAAAGCTGTGGTTATCTTCATGTTGCTGAAAGGCACTTAGTATCTCTTTTTTATCAGGCATACAGGAAATGGATTACAGAAAAGAGAGGAGGAGAAGAAGAGCCTTTACTGCCAGGCCTAGAGTTCACACATAACCAGCTTTTCTTTCTGAGTTATGCCCATGTGAGTAGTACAAGTCTGTTTCAATTTCCCATCTATTAACCTGAACAATATGCAGTGCAGAGATGAGCTTGCTTGGTTTCAATAATCTGCAGCACCCAAACACAGAGTATAAGCAGAGACTTCCACAATTATTATTTCTTTCTCTTTCCCTCTTTGTCCTCACCTACTCATGGTGCCCAGAACTGCTGAAATTATTCTTGGTTTTGCACAGTGTTGGCACAGCAACTTTCTTTCTTCTTTCTACTTCCCTGCACTAAAAGGGACTTCCTGCATGTATTGACTCCTCAGCTTCCTTCAATTTTAACTAACACCATTTGTTACTGTGTGTGTTGTTCAAGGAAACTAAGAAGCAGTGAAGAAAGTCTTAGTTCATTTTTTCCCATCTGTACACTAAATATGCTGTAACAAAACTTTAATAAGGGATGTGAGTTTTTTAGAATAAAAACTTAAAGCAAGGGAGAGGATCAGAAATTATTTATTTGGGTAAACAAATTGGGGCAAACTCCCAATGAGAAATAAAAAGCTATAAAACTTTGCCACCAGTTGAAGGAATTAACCATCCCAAACTGAAAAGACAGGACCCAATGCAACAAGTCCTGGCTAAAAATAATTTCTCTGTTGAGAGTCTGTGCAGCAGTCTATGGGCCTATGACTGTTTCAGTTTGACTATATTGAACAAAGAAAATATTCCACTTTCATTGATTATACTGAATTAAGTTTCACCTTGTGTCAGTTTTTCTCCAAGAAAATTTTGAAACTATAGGAAAAATCTGGGAGTCTTGCAGGAGCACTGCAGGAATCATACGTCCAGTGGTCCTTCACAGGGAGGACACATGCACAGTGAGAGCAGTGTATGCAAGGTACCCTTGAGCTCAGTCTATTTCCACAAAGCTCAAGACACTCAATAGATTTATTTAAAATGTCAGAACTGTGTTCAGTCAGACAAAATTGCACTGAAGTCCCCTGAAATCCTATGGACAATCTGGCTTAAAGGATTTTGTTCACAGGAACATTTAATGTAGAGACTTAGGTAAGGCATGGACAGTTTAAAGGAGATTTTTCACGCAATGTATATAGCATAGGAGGGATTATTTGGTTGTGCAAATATTCAATATACCCTGTTTTTTGGTCATTTATGATTGAGTTAAGTATCTTATCAGGAACAGGGAACCGGGGACTGTTGATGGAAATGTGGAAAATGTGTAATTACAAAAGAAACTGACATTACAACATGACATAAATATGTCAGGTAATATAGCAGCAATTCTAGAGATGCTAAGCATCATTATGTGTTCCTTTTATACACATTACATAGTTTTGAGACCATGAAGTATGTTTGGTAATTATTAAGGTGTGAGATGCTGCAGCACAAGCTTAAAGACAAGCTACCATTATAAAGAACTTCAAAAAAGAACCAGGAAAGTGACTGTGATTAGATGATGGGAAAGAGTGTGTAGAAAAAACCAGTGGGTGGACACTGGATCCATTAGGGCACTTGAAAAACAAGAGAATATACCAAGAGAAAACTGCAGACTGGCAAAGGTGAAACAAAGTAGGAATTTATGGTGTCTTTCCATTTTATGCATTCTACAGGTAATAGGTGTCTTAAGAACAGTGACATTACATTTTGTTTTACATAAATGTCATTCCAGATAATGTGCCTGTTTCTGTTTTTTCTGTTTAATTTTATTAGGTAAGATGCAACTCCTTTAGACCAGAATCTGCGAGGGAGCAAATATATACTGGAGCTCACAGCCCTCCTCAGTTCAGGTAAATAAGGTATTTCCTCAGTGTACACCCAGGATCAATCACTGCAGAACAGAAGTGCAGAAATATAGCATTTTAAGAGGGAGTTAAGAGCAAAGACAAAATTGGACTGTGCTTTTGGTTTAGATGGAAATTGAACTGGTTTTATTAGCTTATATTTCACTATTACAAATGCTCTTCTGTAAAATTGAGGAGCTTGCATCTACCTTCAAAAGCATTTGAACCAGAACATACTCTGATCCCTGCGATGTCCTATGATGGCCTGAGTACCTAAAATGCCTCATCTATCACTTTCTTTCCCTAAGCAATTCTAGTTTAGAAAACAGTGAATATAAAGAGTCCTTGATTTAATCTGAGTTCATTAAAAGCTCCTAATTCTTAACCTTGAATTACATTGATAATGCAAAGCAAAACATACCCTGTGAGCTCAGTTCAAGACCAAACTCTTCCACTGGCCTTCAAGTGGCACTTTGGTTGAAGGAGCTGTGGCAGTCCAGCCATAGCCAAGGGAATGTGCCCTTGCCAGAAGGCCTCCCACAGGCTCCTCTGTCCACAGACACTCATGAACTCCCAGTCCTGGGAAGGGGAGAAGCTGTAGAGAATACATAGGAATTAGGAAGCCAGGGTTTATTTTTCTGCTTCTTCACCAAGAACATGTTGGTTTTGTTGGGATTCATATTGGTTGCATTTACTTAACTAAGAATTCTGTTTGCCCTCGGTCAAGTAGTATATTACTGCTTTATTTGGAAAAAGGATGTTAACTCCACAACAAAATTCACACAATACAGTGGATTATTTGCCTTCTAGAGAATCCAACCACTTTCTGTTGACTAAAAGAGTGTTATACCAGCTAGTGAAGGTAAAAGTAGTGCAGTATGCAAATCTGTGTGCCTTTTAACATTGAAAATTCATCAGGACAATGAGGACAGGAGCATCAGGCTGATCTTCAGCTTATGGAGATATTCTTTTCATAATTCCTACTCTTGTTAAGGTTTTGGCAAAATAACCATCTGTTGTTTTTTTAAAATCCTCAGGTTTTTTTACCTGTAGGTGTATTTATATTCAGAATCATTGCACAGCTACATTCCCATGAGATGGTGATATACATGGAACTCTAGGGATAGAGTATTTATTAGGAAAACTCCTGAAGGCATCAGGCCATGAAAGAAAGTTTCAGAGAAGTTTAGATTAATTTGAGATCTAGAAAATATAGACAAAACTTTTTCTTAGTTTTTGTGTGAGATACTGAGAAATGGCTTCTGTTTCAGAAGTGAAGAAAAGCACTGGTGTATGTCTTCTCTTACATCAGCTGGGCTAAAAAGCTATCTTATCAATTTCTCCCTACACGGTTTCATTTCTGTCCCAAGACCATTATAAGCACAGCTGCAATACAGCTAGCTCCAACACTGACAACTCTTTCTGTCCAAAAAGCTCAAACAGCCCTCTTAAAAGTAATTATAAGAGGTAACAATAAAAATTATAGAAATGAATAACACTTCTTGAGCACAGGTGTGTGCATCTGAACTACTCACATCAGTTTCTCTTCACAGTCAAAAAGGAAATGGCATTTTAGAAGTTAATATATATATAAATAATCTTTCAGCAGGTAATAAATTTAAATTACTTAGACTCTGCAAGTACATCTTTCTATTGATTACCAAGGGAGGCCAGCATGACCTGCTCAAGGAAAGGTGTCCCTACTATAATTCAATGGGATGAAATCCAGACACTCCACTCTGATTTCAGATAATATGTGGCAATATCAAACTGTGGGTAGAAAAGTGGTATGCATACAGACATAAAGATTTTTTCACCAGATAAATTCTGGGTTTATTTGTTTTTAATTGGCAGATTTTCAGTATTAGCATGTCTCTTTGCTATTTTTGAATGCCAATTTCAGATTGAAATCCCTGGCAAGGCAGGCAGAACTCCCACCTTCAGCAGCAGTTCTGCATGACCAGATCTTGATGCTCCAGTCCCTGAATATGTATCTGCAATTTTTTTTTGCAGTAAAGCTGTATATCTTATTTGAAGCCTATGCTCATTTGGTAATCTTTCCTACAAAACTGACTTTTAGGCATTTTTGTGCCAGAAGACTGCAAATTTTCTTACTCACAGAAAGTCTAATCAATGTAATAAGAATATTTTCTACCATGCTGAGCTACACTGAGAAACTGATTGTCTGCAATATAGAAAAATGCCTCCTCACTGCATAACAAAGGAAAGGTATACAATTAATTTCACAGTAAATATTTTTCTGCTTTTAACTCAGAAAACTCTTTAATACCATTGCAAGTTTCAGGTTAGTAAATCCAAGATGGTTAAAAGCATAGGAAAAAGCAGCAAACAACACAATTACAATCTAGCAAAGGTAAAGTAATAGTTTGTGACTGCATCAAATAATGCAGACATAAAAGCAGGAGCCAAAGATGACTGCATGCAAACACCAAGTTCGTCCCCTAAGCCTGAAGGTGCCAGTCTGGAGTGCAGACACATTGTCCAGCTTGTGTCAGGCAGGGATGTGCTGCTTGCTCAGTATCACACCACCTGTGGTAGAAGCAAGAGGGCTTGGGAGCTGGTCAGGGCAGAAGGCTCAGAAAATATATTTCCAAAATATCAGAGGAGTTGAGAGGATCACAGGTGCAAGGCTGAGCTGCCCAACAAGAGACTGTAATTGCCTCCTGAGCCTGCAAAGTCCCAGGGACCCACGTGTGTGTGTGGGCAGAGTGTGTTGTTAGGAGAGTCTGGAGCCACATGAAACCACTGCCAGCACAAGCCCAGTGTGTGCTTACACCTCCTGCCTGCTGCACTGCAGCTGTCTGGCAGGGCTGGAAGAAGAATTCCACCATGAACAGCTACTGCTGATCTCCCACCTGTGCTGCCAAGGATACATTAGAAAATTGTTCTAAAGGACACAGTATCACAAAAATAATTCGTTTTTCATCGAGTTTCTAGCAAAGCAAGATGTTTCTCAAAGCATGAAACAATATTTGCTTCATACTAACTTTCACTGGGAGCCCTTCTCCTGAACCTTTTGGTTTTATTTGTGGAAAAAATTATATGAAATCCTGAAAATTCAGCCTGAAGTGAAAACACTGAAACACTTGGAGACCTGTGGTGTTTGACAAAAGGTAACCTGCATGTCAATCACTTTTCTCTTTGCAGAGTGATCGGAGCCATGAGCAACTTTGAAGAGTTCCGCAAAGCTTTCAGTTGTGCAGCGAACACAACGATGAACCGGGGGGCAGAGTCCTGCCGGCTCTGGTAGCTGCCCCTTCCAGCTCCTCTGTCAGGAGGAGGCTGCCATGTGAACTGCTCAAGCCCATTGCCAGAGTTTCAGAATGATGGTCTGAAATCTGGAGAGATGTTACTTCAAATTCATCTTCCTCATCCATGCTGATGATCTGCATGGATCTGATCATTCCCTATTTAGAGCCTAGAAACATTCCAAATATAAGAGCTTTTCTTTAAGTTTAACAATAAAAAGTAACTCCTTTTAACCATAAAACTACTCCAGCTCATCCACAGTTGTGCTGCTGTTGATGGATAACTGCCATTATCAATTCTAATTCCTGATTTATAGTTGAGCAAGATATAAATGCTAAAATCCAGTTTTAATCTATTGCTCTGCAGGGGTCCTATGCAGAATGCTCCCACACAAAATTTATTCTTTCTGGATGAAGAAATTCATGAGACCTGCTATAAAGCCAGCTCTGATCTGATGTGTGACACTGCATTTTCATAATTTAAGCTGTCACAGCCCAGCATGCCATAAATGATGTCGCATGATGTAAAGACACAAGACTTTATATAAGTTCAGTTTAATATGTCAGATTAGTGCCTCTGGATTTGGAACAGTTTCAAGTTGAGAAAGTACCTCATGGTCTCCATCTGTAGGGCTAAGACATAAAGGATTCTTGTCAGATCATGGCCTCTTCTTATTTTAGAACAGCTTATGATAAAAATCAATGTATGGTACAAATCAGAGGCTCTCAGAGGGGATTCCCAGCACCACGATACTCATAAATATTGCAGCATTTATTCCGATTTACACTGTAGACAGTTTTTTCCCAGGGGATGGTTTTTACCTTGTGCTGAAGATAGCTTTATCTGCATTTATTTTTTTAAGCCAGAAACACTATACCAGTTTAAAATTATGGATTTTATAGTGTCTGGGTCTTATGTGGCATTGTAAGTAGAGTGAGTTTGCCCTCCTGTTCTGGATGGGGCGGGATGACTTGTGATTTTAAGGTAAGAGTATGTGACAGAAAAACAGCATCATTTGACTTGTTTGGGAAAAATGAGCAATTTANCAGCATCATTTGACTTGTCTGGATAAAAAGAACAATTTAGGAGTAGAGGACTGAAAAATACAGTAAAAGTACAGACCAGTTGAGTTTTCAATTTGATTTTTAAGAATATTCATGTAAAGGGATTTTATTACAGCAGATAAACTTTAACACATAACTATTACTGGGGTGGTGGGATAGAGGGTGAGGGAGGATGTACACACAGCTCTTTTTTTTCCTAACAGAAATGTACCTATGTGAGTGGTATATATTTATACCTTGTGCATTATTTCATTTTTACATGGTGGAATTATTTCAAAAGGAGTTTCTTTAGACTGATTTAATTACTGCAAATCCATATTGGTCTCTGTGTGTATATACATATATATAAAATATATTTTCTTGTGTATGCTTTAGTTTTATTTTATTAGTATAGAAATGTTAGTAAGATAAACTTTTTTTACAAGGATTTGTCAAACACTGTTGGATAAGGACTTGTTTGGAGGTCACATCCAGAGGGTAATGGACAATGGCTCAGAGTCATAAGGGACATCAGTGACAAGTGGTGCCCCTCAGGGGTCCAATCTGGCACCAGTGCCATTTAATGTCTTTGTTAATGACATAGATAAAGGGATCAAGTTCACCCTTAGCAAGTTTGCAGATGACACCAGCTGAGTGCTGTGAGTGCTACACCTGAAGGATGGGATGGCATCCAATGGGATCTGGAAAATGAAAATGGGCCCTTGGGAATCTCATGAGATTTAACAAGACCAAGTGCAAGGGGCTGCACCCAGGGCTGGGAAACTCCTTGTATCAACGAAGTCTGGGGATGAACAGATCAAGAGTGGCCCTGCGTAGAAGGGCTTGGAGGTGCTGGTGGGTGAGAGCCTGGACATGACCCAGCAACAGGCATCTGCAGCCCAAAAAACCAACTGTGTCCTGGGATGCATCCAAAGCACTGAGGGCATCAAGTCCAGGGAAGGGAGAAGAGGCCACCAAGAGGATTAGAGGGCTGGAGCCCCCCTCCCAAGAGGAAAGGTTGTGAGCACTGGGATAGGTCAGCCTTGAGAAGAGAAGGCTTCAGTGTGGCTTAAATTTCAGCCTTCAGTACATGAAGAGAGTCTGTGAGACAGATAGAGAGGGACTTTTCACAAGGACATGTGGTGACAGGACAAGGGGGATGGCTGTAAAGTCAGAGTAGTTTTGCGTTGGATGCTAGCAGGAAGTTCTTTACTGTGAGGGTGCTGAGGCACTGGAACAGACTGCCCAGAGAAGTTGTGGGTGCCTCATCCCTGGAAATGTTCAAGGTCACGTAGGATTGGGCTCTGAGCAACCTGGTGGAAGTACAAGGAGATGCCCTCACCCATGGCAGGGGGTTGGAATTAGATGATTAAGGCCCCTTACAACCCAAGTCATTCTATGATTCTGTGATTGTCCAACATTCATGGTGCAGGAAGGTTTACTGAGGCTAATTAACAGAAACAAATTGGGTTATTTTCCTCTGTGTCTTTGCAAAGGAGGGAAATAATAATTATAATGGATGCATAATTTATGGAAAGGACAGTATCTAAAACCACGTTTCAGGAAGCAGACATTCCTGTCCTCAAGGCTGTGTTGCCACTTTTTCAAAACAAAATGTTATGATTTGGGACCAGAACATTATTTTACCAGCATTTCCCTGGAAAAGTCTGTTTTCTTAAGAGGAAAGCATTTTCCCTCCCTTCATGCCAGCTCAGTTCTTGAGTTCCATGGATTACAGTTTACCATTTGAATTGCCACTACTAAATATTTATCCTGGAAGTATTTTTCACATAAATAGTGGTGGCAATATTTTCACAGAACTTTTCCTCAAGCAAGCAGATATGGGTCTTTAGCAAAGGGATACTCTTTACTGGCTAATGGGAAAGTTCCTTAGCAAATTGAATATGTACTGACTTTTTTTTGTGTTCATATGAGCACTGACATGACTTCATGTTGGCTACTTTAGATCAACAGCACAAAGGTCAGGGTTGACATCCTGGCCCAATTAAAGGTAGTACCAATATGGTTGTTGTCCTCAGAAAAATCAGGACATCACCACAAGCGCTTATCTGAATTTTCTAAATTACTGGAATGTGCAAAGACGGTTTCACAACAGTCAACTTTGGGGTTTCTAATTTTATCTCTCAAATCAGAGATGCATTTGCAAGAATTCCTCTCTCATGGTTATTTTCCAGTGGGACAGATTCTGTCATTTTGTGATTTATGAAGTTGTTTCTCTATCTGGATAGGAATTTTTTCTAAAATGTCTGAGGTTTCTTGCCTTAAATATCACTTTTCCTGCTCCTTGTCTTTCATGTTTAATACCAGGGGTTTCTGCACGATGATGTGTGTATTCCCAGTGGCACAGGAATCACTTGCAAACCCTTTCATCCTTGCTAGGCCATCTCCTGCAGCAGGCAGGGGGCTGGGGGATAGTAGGGAGCTGGGTGTTCTGGGGGCAATCCACTAGGAGAGAGGACATGACCAGTTTTTGTACCCTGATTTTGGCAGCTGAGAGTACTCACACACTGCTGGGGAAAGCCAGAAGTCCTTGCTGCTGACTGGTACATTCATCACTAGTATCCTAATTCAGGAAATTCTTGCTGTTGACTCAGGGTCTGGGGTCTTGCTTGTGTCCACACAGGGACCCTGGCCTGCCTCACCTGCTGCTTTTTACCTCAAACCAAAGAATTGATCATGCAATTTATAGCTCACTTTGGATAAGCTGCTTAGGTACCATTTGGAAAGCAAAGCAGAAGGTAATTAAACAAGTTTATGAAACTTTTGTCATCAAAGACAGCCAAGACATTGGTGATTGTTTGTGAGGGCTCTGCCCATTTCCTCTGTTTTATCAGACCACCTGTCTGTGCTTTGTTTTTGTACTGTGCCTCCTGGGTCTGTGCCAGCAGTGCATTCCTGCATTGCTCTCAGGTTCACTTATTACATCTATGCAAACAAATCCATTACCATTTATATCCTTTTCCCAGAGCTTTAAAATTGTTGTTTTACTTAATTGTCAGTTATGTTGTGAAATGTTTCTTCCTGTTAGCCCAGTAATCTACTTCTTTTTCAGTGACCAGAAGGGGAAGCATCACTTAAGTGAAACATTCTTTGTAAATCTGAGGAGATCTTTTTCTACTATGTAGACATAAAGAAACAGCCTCTACTCCTGTCCCATGTCTCCTTCTTCAGGTCCTAGAAATATTCATATTTCTATTCTAACTAGAATATAATTTCCTATTCTATTCTAGTTATTCTAGTCTTGTTTTGTTTTGTGGGGTTTTTTTTGTTTTTATTTTTGTTTTTGTTTTTCTTGGTTTTCTTAATTGTTTTGGTTTTGTTGTTGTTTTGGGGGTTTTTTTAAGCCTAAAATGCTAAAATACCAGTTTATATACTGTGAATATTTCTGCTGCTTGTATTGCAGAAAACTTAGCTGTCTGAAAAGGCAGATGTGCTATTCACCTGTGTAAACTGCTTAGGTACATAAATAATGTCCAAGCTGGGTGTGGAGACTGAAGGACCAAAAAACTCAGCTGAATTATAAAACTCTGCCTCATGCCCTGTGCACTTCACTATTTTTTAAGTAGGAACACTATCATGTCACTAATTGATTGAGTAATTTATAAAATAATGAGGTGGATCTGCATATAATTTTCATTGAGTATTATTCAATTACAGACTTGGAATTATAACAATGTTTTACATATATATATACACACACATACATGTATCTTCAATAAAATGTTAAAAGTGTGACAACTCAGGAGGCAGAACTATAGTGATTTAAAAGGTCTTTTGTATTTAAGTCTTTTTAATCTGATTTTTATTTACTGGTCAGTCTATTGTAAATTTGAATTTTTCTACTTGCACAGTATATTGATTGACTGTTTTAAAGACAATTGTGTTAGCTAATAAAACCAAAGTGATGAATAATTTTCCTATGCTTGCAGTATGGCAAAACCTGCTTGGCTTGGCACTGTCCAACTCTACAATATTACTTCTATAATATATAGTCTTAATTAAATATAATAAAGAGCATAATGATGTGGCCCCAGGTTCTCAAGACTACTTTTACTGCTTGATAGTATAAGAAGAACCTCCTCTCTGTCAGAGAATTGTGTAGGTATTGTCAGCCAGAGTTGAGGCTCCACTTGCCCTCATTGCCCTGCTGGAGGCAATTAAAATGAGCACTTGATGAGATATTGTGGATGAGGGCTGGATGCTGTAAAAGCAGCAGAAGGGCAGATGGCAGAGCTGTCTCAACCAAAAGCCACTGAAAGAAAGAGTGAGAAATGATTCACCTGCCTCTCAGCCTCCCTCTTCTCCTCTTTCCCGAGTCCATGCCTCTCTCAACTTTTCAACTGCTTTTAAGCATTTTCCAGAGGAGTTTTTGATAGGATGGTACCTGTGCCATGCCTGAGTTTGAACTTCAGCTCAGCACACAATGCACTTCATGAGCATGACCACTTCAAGGGCTGTTTGGGCACAGGGACTGTCCCAGGGCCTTATACATCAGCAGCTGGGCTTTTCTGGGCTAAGTGCTCCATTTCCTGGGCTCTGCCCTGACAGAGTTTCCTGACACAACTTGGGCAGCCATAAGCAGTGGTACTGGCCCACTTCAAGGCACTGCCATGCCTGTGAACATCAAGGAGCAATTTCCACTGGTGGGGACAATGGGTGATATTGGTCTTGCTGCATCTTTTGGAGGATGCTCTGAGGTGATGCAGCCCCTTGCAGGCTACTCTCCACACAGGTCTTGGGTTTGGGGTGGCAGGGTGTCTTCAAAAACCTGCACCAGTTCTGTCTCCTACTTTACAATGCAGCCTTACAACATTTCTAAGGGCAAAAGCAAAGGTTTCTGTGCAGGAAGATGAATTAACAAAGCAAAGGTTGGGGTCAGAGCGTGAAACCAGCTTCAGCACAAGGGAAATGGTAGGCTTAATTCTCCTGGGTTTATCAGCACCTTGGAAAGATGCTTTAACAATGTCTATAGAATGCCCTGAGGAATTCAGGGTTTAACTGCTGCAGTGAGAGCCTCCTTCACTAATCAGACAATTTAATCCCATTTACAGTGTAATATATATTAATAAAAAAGAAAAGAAATTAAAGATACCCGAGGGATTTTTCAGCACAGCATTATATTTTATTAAATATAACATCAAAGTTGGAAGTTACTGAGAATCAAGATAATGTGTTATACTAAATTGTGATCAAAGAAAGAGATATAATGATATAATTTTAATAATCCATAAGAACCAAAGCTGGAACACTTTAATGTGTTAGGTTAGACATACACAGCTGCATATATTAGCTGTGGTTGTGAACTGAGATGTACAATATAATACATGTCTCTAAAAATTCTATCACATCCAAATCTACTGTCCAAACTGGTAAACAAAACTTGGGGAAAGGCTTTAAAAGGGATCTCAAACTTTTTCTACTGCAAAGTTTATTTAAAATACCAGTGCTGCTGTAAGCAATGACCAGTTAGGTTGTTTTATATGGATGATGCACAGTCCTCTTCTGAAATGTGAGTAGCAGACATTTAAGTATAGAAATCTGAAAAAATATGATATCACATTCTTTTGACACTAAGAGAGTATTTGGGTAGAATCAGGAAGAAAAATTACATTATCAAATACAACAATTAAGGAGACACAAAGATGTGAGTATTTGCCATGACATGCAATAAGAAATAAAAAGCTGTTGTAGAACATCAAGTTGCCAGACTAGGTCAGGGGAATAGTTGACAACTTGATAGATTATTTCTGCTGGGAGAAAAACTTGCATGCAGGAGACCTGTCTGCCTTTGTAACTTCCTGGGGCATGTGTGTGTTACAGCTCAGTCCTTTGGTGGGGGTCACAGTGCTGTGTCTTCTTAGAGCACACCCCAGTCAACCCTGGGGCTTAAGGGGCTATTTGCTTTCTCTTGGGTATCTAGAGCACCCAAAAAGGCTACAATTATGCTACTGATTTCTAGTTTTATACTTATTTTTTGTTTTCACTAAGGAACACATCATATGGACCAGCCACTCTCCATATCATGGCATTTTAAATGAATAAAGAGATGCTTTTGTAGGTCTGTTCTGCAAAGCAATACAGTGCTGCTGCATCTCAAAAATATCTGTGTGTTTTGTGAAGTAGGGCTGCTCTTCATCAGACAACACATGTGCTTTCATGTCATTCTGGTAGAACAGGCCTTGGGTGGTTTGCACTGGAGAGAAGAGAGCAAAATAGGGAGTAATGTCTGAATAGGTTGACAAAGAGAAATAAGAAACTCTTTAGTGTTGTAAATCAGTAAAAGATTTTACAAAGCATTAGAAGAATTACTTCTATAAATGATTTTTAATATATATGGGCACAGTTTGGGAAGTCTATAAGGCTGTGTGTATGTGAGTGTATATAAAAATGTCAGAAATATGAATTATTTTTTAAAAAATTGAGTCTCAGGGTAAAACTCTGACCTCATTGAGTTCATTGAGTGATTAATATCTGTGGGGCCAGAATTTTACTCCATCTGGAAAATAGCACATAAAGTTTACTGACTTAAAACTATTTGGAACACACATTTTCTTCTAGACAGGAAAATATTTCTAGCCTCTGGCATTTTTAGAATCTGCCCTGTCCTTAGTCATTTGCATAGGACTTATTCTATTTTCTCTTGTTTAGAAAATACTCCATTTTCATATTTTTAAACATTTCAAGAATGACTTTATCACTGTTTCAGAATTGCAAAGTAGATTTTTCAACTTGCTCTTTCCAGACATGGTTCTATTAATCATTAAAATTAACTTGATATGTTCTATTGAACTAAGTGTAGGCTTGTTTATGACACTGAGGTCATGAATATTTTTGTATCCATAAATGCTTTTGTCTCTCCTAAATATCTTGGTCTCCAAAATGAGGCAGAAAAAGTTTTGTGTTATGGGAGTGACAGGGGAAGCTGTCAGTGCCCATGGCAAGGTCAGTGCTGTTGGGCTGCAGAGTGTCTGGGGAGGAGATGGGTGGTTCACCATGGGCACATAAAGCTGCTCAGCAAGCAAAAGTCTGTGTAACTTGAATTTAAATGGTACTGCCTGTAAAAACAAACAAATCTGTTGTCCTGACCAAGAAGATAAAGTACATTTCTTGGTCAAGTCACTTGAGCCATCATGCTGACTGAGGCCAGTAATAAAAGCACTTGCATCTTGCTTGTGCAAACTCCAGCAATGTTACAGCCCTGCAGAACTGCCTCTGCCTGCAGCTGTGTCCTTCCCTTTGTTTTGAGATTACTCAAATTGCTGGATGGGCTGAGCTAGGAACAAAACCCACCACTATGAGGAGTGCAGCACAGAAGGGCTTGGTTGGAAACAGGCCACTCCCCTGCTGCCCAAAGGGGAATCAGAGAATCCTTTAGACTGCAAAAGATGGTTAACCTACACTGCCAAGTCCACCACTAAGCCATGTTCCTAAATACTCCATCCACACGTCTTTCAAATACCTCCAGTGATGGTGACTCAGCCCCTTCCCTGGGGAGTCACCAGTGGCTCCACCAGTTCCCACTGTGGCAGTGTGGGCAATGCACCTTTTTATAGTGTCAGGTACAGCCCCCTTCAGTTAAACCTCCTGCCTGCTTAGGGAAGCCTGCCTGTGAAAAACTGATGGAATGGGGAGGAGGAAGGGACAGCCCAGAGAGATCTGTTTAAGCACTGGGCACACCTTGGATGGCATAAACACTGACAGAGTGGCATGACTGGTGTGCCACCTCCCCAGCTGCCAGGGTTCATGCATTCATGCAGGGCTCCTGCCTGGGTTCATGCACTCCCGTCCCCCCCGTGCCCGTGTGTGCTGCGTGTATGCGCGTGAGCGAATGTGTGAGGTGTGCTCTGTGCACCAGCCTCTCCTTATTCCTGCTCCCTCCTACAGCCAGGAAAATCACCACCAAGCAGGAGTGGGAAGCATGCAGGGTTCCCCCTTCCCAAGTCACCACAGATAAGCTAATTCCCTGGAAGGCACAGCTTGCAGCAGCAGAATGTGGCAGCACAACCTCATCCCATACTGACAGTGGAAAGGTGTCAGGTCATTTTAGAGACAAGATAGGAACATTTCTCCTCCTAGCCTGGGTTGAAATAAAATGTCATGGTCTGACTTCAGCTTAATAATTATTTTAGCTCTTCAGTATATGATAGAAGGGCAAAATGTGGAACCTTCCTTTAGTGAAAAATTTCATTCTTTCAGCTGGGTTTTCCTTTGTTCTGCCTCAGTTCGGTGACAGCCAGCAGCTCAAACCTGCTTGCACGGTAGTCCTTGCACGAACATGTGTTGAGGCAATCACTGTGGCTGTATTCAGCATGCTTATTCAGCTTTCTTTTAATAAATCCAGTAATAGACTTTCAGAGGCAATGAAGGGAAAAGAGTAATTTGGAAACAAAGCTGTTGAAAAGAATACAATGCACACACAGTGGAGAAGAATGTGATTTTGTGGGTCTGTGCAGCTGTTTTATTTCTTTTGGGGATTTTAATCAACCTGATTACACAGGGAAGCAAAGGGATTTTTAAAAACAGTATGGTGATAATCAGTCAGTAGAGAAAACAAAGGGGCTTTTTCCCTTTCTCGTATTACTTTTGTTTTCTCCCTTTCATGTGATTTTACAAGAAAAAATCTCAGCTCATTTTAATTAAAAAACTATCCAGGTAAGGGTTTTCCTAGAGAAGCAATTTCAGTCTTTGTCCACGAGATCATTTAATCAAAGATATCCTAAATGTTTTCAAGATTGCCATGGTTGCACCAATCTGACTGCCATCAGTGTAATGGCTTTCCCAGTGGATTGGAAAGTAAAAAAGTATAATTGGACATGAGCCCATCATTTCAAGTGGGATTAGCTGCTCTGCTGCAGTCTTCCCCTAAATTTCAGGGTCTGATGTTCTTTTCTTGTTCCTTCTGTACCTCCTGCTGCAAAGCAACCCTCCAGTGACATCTTTAGAGTTGAGCTGGAGAGGCACAGCAAGGGAAGGAGTGCAAAGTTGCTCTCCTGCAATTGGAGCTAGGCTAAGGTCACAGGGAGCAATTAGTGTCTGGCTAAAACTGGGGGTGACCTTACACCATTCTTCACAAAAGAGAGCTCTATGTGTGTAGTGGGAATTTGCCATTTGTCACTCCTAAAGACTTTTGGATGGATTTTTCCAACAACCTCCTCCTACCTACACCTTCTCCTCAGTGGTGTGTGTATCAGGACCCTTAAGCCAAGCACCAGCAACATTTTCCCTGCCCCAGAAGCCACATTCTGCATATCCCACCTGGAGGCTGAGGCTTGGCTGCACTCTTGCCTTGTGCTCCCCTGGCAGCACAGCGCAGCACGCAGCACTTCCCCTCAGCCAAGGCAAGCAGGGCCACTCACCCCAGAGCAGACACAGAGTGGCTTCCCCATGGCCACCAGAGGATCAAAGGGCCTTCAGGCACACCCCTGTGAGCAAACAACCACAGAAACCTTGAAAAGTGTGGGACTTCATGGGCTGCCTTGCTCTCTGTCTCCTTTTATAAGGGAAAGAGTATTTGGTACCTTCTGTCCAGAACCCGGAGCTGTCCCTGTACACATCACTTTTGCTCTGTTACGTTTTTGATGGAGAAATTTAGGTCAAAATTTAGCTTGTCTTTTGTGTCAATAATAATGGTTCCCTAAGTAGTTTTTTCAACTCTCCCCTAGTATCAAAACTTTCCTGAGCCTAACTTTTAGTTGACTTTTTATTATTGAAAATTATTCAAGTTGCTAAAAGCAAAGGAAGTCCAAAAGAGGAATGCTTAACTTGGGTGTGGTAAGACCATGGAGACCACAGGCTCCCCTTGACCACACTGTTCCCCTTCTCCCAGCCCTGTACCACGTCCACGTCATCAGCAGCACCAAAGCACCTAAGTCCAGACCAGATTCCAGGACAAAGGAGAACCCAAGAGATGTTTTGGCTGGAGAGAGATGGTTTCACCCACGAAGGTACCAGCTTCCATAATGGCCAACGTGGGTTTGATGCCTGCTGTGGAAAAAATTCATTTTAAGGCATTTCCTGATCAGTTTGTTGGGCTCATGTTATATTAGCTGAGAGCTCAGGAAACACAGACAGATTGGGTGGACTCGAAGGTGACAGGTCTTTCTCTTGGGGTGATTGAGTGAAATGTCCTTGGTGTCAACAGTACAGTGGGAGAGACTCCAAAAGAAAGAACAAAAATGCTGAATGTCTTCTCATCAAAGTTAAATTTTGCAGGATTTCAAATCACACATGAAATCTGCCTAAGACTTGCTTGGTTCTGCTGGTGCAGAGGGTGAATATCACTGACAGATACAACCATTTAGAAGGAATATTTACTCCCAAAAAGAGCTGGCTTTGGTGTATGTGGATATAGAAATAATTTCCTGATAATTCTTGCAGCAATTAACAAACAGTAATTATGTCATGCAGGAACTGGAAGAGGCCTGCTCCCTGTCTCCAGACAACATGTAAGAAGTACAATTCAGTTGTGGTAAAACAGAGATGTGAAACTGTGACAGAGCTCTTAAATGTTTAAATGCAAGAGGGCATAAGCCAAAATACCACATGAAATGAGAAATAGAAAGGTGATTCTCAAGCTGATGTGGGAAGAGGCTTCAGGAGCTAGAAAAACAGGCATGATGTTAATCAATAAATTAATAGTCATTATCCCAGAGGAGCATTTCAGGGGAAATGTACAGCAGTGCAAGAGGGGATGTATAAATGGACAGCTTCAAAGAATGTACTATTTTAAGCTGTAACACAGCTGAAGACCTGCTGCCTCAGATCCCTGCCATGGAAAGAGAAATGTGCCCAAAGGCAGGGATTAAAGGAGGAGCCAGGCTGGCTCTGGGCATTAATATACCAAGCAGCAGATGTGTGACTAGGTGTGTGCTTTGTTTTGTGGAAAATGAAGCAAAACTGGAACACTTTTCTTATGCACCATTGCAAAAAGTTCAAAAAAATAGAGATAAAACATTTACCATCAAAGGGAAGAGGAGATAATTTTGGCAAGACAGCTAATATGAACTCAGCTCTACAGTGACAACCTCAGTCTGGAAAGTTACTTTGAAAAACACAAGGGTCCTGTCCTCCTTTGATAGTCATTGTTTCCTCTTTCTGCTATTTTCATACCAATATACTTAATGGGAAAATGACAAAAAATTCTCATCAAAGACAGTGAATGTGTTGAACCCTCTATGAGTAACAGTATAGTTCACATGAAATATGAAAATTAATACTTGGCAGCAAACTAAAATCTATAAAGAAAAGATTGAAAGCACATTTCACCTTCTTCTAGGGTTTTAATATTTATGTGTTGAAAATACTGTAGTCTTTCATTGTGAAGACTAAGAGAACCTCCCTACTGTTTTCCAAAATTTTGTTTGCACCAAGATTCTCCTAGGAAGTCCTGAGAGAGCAAGGACTAGAAGGACACAGTGCTTTGTCCCTTGAGTATCCTTGAGTAAGTGCTCAACCACTGATTTTTTTTTTTTGGAGCTGTCTTACATCTTTCCAAACAATGATGTTTCTTACTTGACAGAAGTGGTAGCACTCCCAATCATCTGCATTCAATTCTGGGCAGCTTAATTAATTAAGTGCTTATCTTAATGTGCCATGGGAAAAAACCTGGAAGTTTTCTTAGTGAAAATAGATATAATGTGCTGACAGAATGTTAAAATAGAATTGGTAATTAGTGTGCATTGAGAGTTAAAAATATAGAGCAAGAGTCAGAGTTTGGAAAGGATTTGAGCTACAGAGTAACAGAAGAGAACAATGATTTTTCTTTCTCTGGTGTCTCTTATAAGATGAATTTTCTATGAGCTGTTTTCTTTGAGGATTTAAAATCTTCCATGGAGGGTTGGCATCTGGAAATTGTCCCTTTCCATCTGGTTGCTGCTTCCAAGTCTTGAAAGATTTAGATGCATTTGGCTATTTCCCTTGTGTGAATGACTCCAGTGAGCTCTTCCTCAGAGTTTTTCTTGGGATGAATTGATCTAATTTATTGTAATATAAGGAAACAGAGAGACACCAGAAAGCAGCTGGAGTTTAAATTAGCAAGGGGGGTGAAGGACAAAAAGAAGGGCTTCTATAACAGAATTGAAAAACTAAAGAAATTGTGAGCCTGCTGCTAAGAGCACCTAGAGATTGAAGGACAAAGGAAACAGAAAAGGTAGAGGCTGTCAGTGCCTTTTTGCCTTTTTTGCTGTGCAAGACTGCCTTCAGACTCTCCTGCTCTTGAGGCTGGTTGCATTCTCCTCTGTGGCAGTACCCAGAGGAGAGGAAGACAGAGTGAGGGAGCACTCAAGCAAGTTGGGCATATAGAAGCCAGCTGGTCCAGATGGGATGTCTCTAGGAGCACAGAGGAGTGGGCCAACATCACCATGTGGCTGCTCTATAGCAGCTTTGCCAGGGCATGACAAAGTTTATGGAGCAAGTCCTTTTGGAGGTCCTCTGCCGGTGCTTGAATGTCAGAAGGGTGACTGGAAGCAGCCTGCATGAGTTACCAGCAGCATATTTTGCCTGATGAAACTGATTGCCTTCCATGATGAGACAGATGACTCACAGTGAGGGGAGAGTGGTGGGTACAGTGTATTTTGACTTTGAATAAGCAACAAGGTGAATGGATGGCCTGGACTATGTATTTTAAAGGACTTTAATCAATAGCATAGTGCACATCTAGTTGATGGTTACTGTGATAGTCTTCAGGGATTCTTATTTGGAACAGGACTGGTTTATGTCTTTAAATTACCTGGATGATAGGACAGTGTGCACTAGTCAGAAAATTCGCAGCTGATGCCAAGGTGTGTAGAGGGAGATATTGTTAGACTGGAGCAACTCATTGATTGGACCCTCATGAAGTTCAGTAAAGGGAAGTGCAAAATCCTGCACCTGGAAAAGGAGAATCCCTGCAAGGATCTGGGCCAGGGAATAACTGATTAGAAGGCAATCTTGCAAAATGGGAGCTATCAGTTTGGTGCTACAAGTTAAACACCAGTGAGCAGTGTATCCCTGTGTAATTGGCAAAGCCAATTACATCCAGAACAGTTTTAGCAAAACCATTCCCAGGAGGTCCGAGGAAATGGCTATTCCCATGTATTTGGCTTTTATGAGGTTGTGCTGAAAGTTCTGCATCTAGTTTTGGGCTCCCCACTACAAGAAAGATATGGACCTTCTGGGGCAAGTTTAGCTTCAATCCCCAAGACGTTCATGGGGCTGGAGTACATGATTTTAGTGAGACCATGGGGACTGTTTATTTCAGCAGAACACAAGGCAAAGGGGAGAGTTTATTGCTGTTCACAACTACTTAATGGGATGGTGTAGAGACCCAAACTCTGCTCATAGGGGTGCAGTGAAAAGAAGCAACAGACAGAAACAGGGACAAGGAAAATTACTAAAAAATTGTAGGAAAATAATCTTTAGTGTGAGGAAGGTCAAACAATGACACAAATGCCTGTGGAGTTTTGGAGCTTCCATCCTAGGAAACACTCAAACTCAACAGCCAGGCAACCTGCTCTAGCTGTTCCTGCTTTTTGTGGGAAGTGGACTGGAGGCTGCCAGAGTTCTCTTCAAACCTGGAATACTCTGCAGTTCTCTGGCAGTGTTAATCCTAAAATAGTATCACTGTGTGAAATGAGAAGATGGTGGATTAGAGACCACAATAAAAGCAACTGTTTTGGTTAACCAGTCTAGGTATGGGGACATTGAGAATATTTGAGATGCAAAAGTAGACGCAAGAGCACTTTGGGATTTTTTTGATGTGGTGAGCCAGTCATGCAAGAGGTGGGGGAAGGAACAGACTCAGGGGCCAAATATAATGACTGTGAAGCTATTAAAGAGCCTAATGGAAAATCCTGACTCGTTGCATGGTGAATGCTGTTCATACAAAATTACAATTGAGAAATGTGAGCACTTTTTCTGAGAGAGATCAGCCTTTCATGGTTGATAGACTAGAGTGCCACATCCAGTGCCCCAGAGCTCTGAAAGCAGCTCAACCCAAGACCTCAGCAACAGCTTTGAGAAAGGGCAGGTGGTTCTATCAGCTGCTCTCCTGCACAAATTGTAGTTCCTGGAAAAAACACAAAGTGATCAATCTTAAAATATGGCTTATTTAGTGAAGGAAATGTTTAGAGCTGTCAATCGAGGAACAATGACTTTTAAACTGACTTTGACAAATATTTTGTGTGACTATTTATTGTGAACTCACTATAGCTCTAGCTCAGATGTTTGCCTTGTATGTCCAATATGACACCCAGCCTGTTCTCTGTGGCCTGAAGGTAAGGAGCTGATCCTCTTCATTGGTGAGAGGCTCTAATTAGCACTGCATTTCTCCAAAACCACATTTTCTTCACTTAAAAAATAAAATAATTAATTCTGGTAATTCATTTTCATGATAAAAAGTAATATTTAAACATATTATTAGTTATTATCTAGAAAATGGCTGGCAGCATCATGTTACAGGCTAGTTTTTTGTAGTTGTGACTTGCAAAACTCTTTTTTGAGAGAGGCTGCTAATGCACTCTGGCCATTACCACATACCGAATAATTGCAAAGGGCATAGCCACCTGAATTCAGGATATTCTTTAGTAAAATTGCTATTCTTAGAATTCTGAAAGGGCTATGTCAAATGGAATCCTAGAATGCTTTTCCACAAACACATTTTTATCAGCAAGCTCACAATACTGTTTCTGTCTGTGCTGACATGTATTGATTCTAAGTTTTCACGACAGAGATAATGGCTTTGCTAATGGCACAGTAAGTATCACAATTTACATCAGCTATAAATCATCAAGTCTCTCAAGAACATATAATCTACCATGAATGAGCTGAGTCATAAATTGCGTCCCTGTTACATTTCTGTCAGTCCAGCAAATCTTATCTCTCCCCAGCCTACACATTTCAAAGTGCTACAGGGAAAGCAAAAAAAAAAAAAAAAAGACAACAGATAGCTCTAGAAATTGATTTTCAGACATGTAACAACACATCTAAGAAAGGTCAGCAAGTAAACTCCTTCTTGGGGTTGTTGGCAAAATAAAGTAAAATTGACACAAACTAAAAAATAAGAAAAAAAGGATGACAGGAAATTCATCTATCTGCCCCCTGGCTTTCAAATATACCTGTGGCCTTATCATTTAGGAGGAAAGACATGGAACCCAGAGAGCCCCACACACATGGACAGTGCATTAAACTGGACTTTTTGTCCTTCATCATGAGCAGGTAGTTTTGCCTTCAGAAGTTGTGTGGCACTTTCCCAGCCTGCTGTGGAACAATTCTTCTTGGACATCCAAGGAGTTAAATTTAAATTATGTTCTCTCTGCACCCTGCCAGGAAGATGAGCCTTCCTGGTCAGGGCAGAGGGCAGAGTGACCTGCTGCTGCAGGGGACACAAATGCAGTTTCAATGTTACATAACTGCTTTAAAAATTTAAGCTGTCATGCTTCAAGACACAAGGACTTCACTGAATGGAGGGAGCAACCCTTGGCCAGTTTTCCACTAATCTCTGTTCTGACTGCTGTGCATTTTATCTGTGTCTGACATTGACAAATGCAGTGGTTGTAAAAGCCTTCAGTAAAAGGAAAAGATTGAGGTAGGCAAGCAAATTAACACAAAGTTTAGCCTCAAGCTGTTCTCTGCTAAATGTTTTCCTGGCATTCCTTCTGCTGGGGCGGTGCTGCTTTGGGACTCAGGACGTCTTTGTGATGTGCTCTTCCATGTGGGCTTTTAAATAAGTTGATGTCTAGTCAGACTCCAGTTTTCTTTCCCATGAGCACCAGGAGTTGTGAATATTTGCCAGAGTTTCTCTTCAGACTTTCAAAAGTTGTGCCTAAATTTGTCTAAGTAGGTAGACTTTGTGTCAAAGAAGTCACATTGGGCTCTTGGGTAGTTTAGCTTGGGGAAAAACAGATCAGTCTGCTGGATGGTTTCTCAGGTTTGAAAAAATGAATTGCTCTCTTTTTGAGGGTTTATACAGGGCCTTGGTGGAATTAGCAATGCAAGCCTCCTTTTGCTGATCGTGGGATCATAGATTGGTTTGGGTTGGAAGGGACCTTCAAGTTCACCTGGCTCCACACCCCCTCCCCAGGGGTGCCACCCGTGAGGTCAGGCTGCCCGGAACCCTCTCCAGCCTGGCCTCAGTCAGAAGCAGAACCAAGCCTGACTGCATGACATGCAAAAACATTTGACATGAAGACCATGAAAATGAGTCTACAGAACAGGCAGCTTCAGTGCTGCCTTTTAGCAGAGCTCGAATGGCAAGCAGAGTATTTTTAAACATTTGATATCTCTCTTAGGCCAGGAAAACTCAACAGATCACCCTACCCATGCCTCAGAAAAATTTCTAGCTAATTGTGGAGGATCCTCAATCCAGTTAGCAGGCTCTACAATGCTTACAGCTGACTCTAACCTAGACAGGAACTGAACTAAGGTATTTTGCAGAATAGGTATTAACAAATAACAACTCTGTCTCTTGATCTTTGCAAGTATCTTTTTTTATTTAGAGGTATTTCTCACAGAAGTTGGAGCTGTTAGCGTAGATTGTGCCTATGAAAAATGTACAAATAACAACCCTGACATTAATTAAGTTGTTGAATAGTGAAACAATTGGCTAATTTTGTGCAATGTTCTTTGCTGAGACTCGGCAAAGCCGTGAGAAGCCCAGGTTACCCTGACTTCCTCAAAGTCATCATAAGATCCTTTGCTATTCTGAGCAGAGATGCACAAGCCAGCATATGGGGTTTTCTTATTTTATGTAATGCAGACAATTAAGCAAAAATAAAGTTCTGAAGACAAAAGTAAGCACAAAATCTATAGATTCCCTTCACATTGGACCTGTTTAGTAATTTCTTTGGTGTTGAAGACATTTCATAGGAGTTTTGTTTGGTTTTGTTTTTTTTTTTACTTGAACTGTGCCCATATAAAGCCTGCTGTCAAGCACAGAATTCGTGGAAACAAAAATTACTAGCTAGAATGCCTTCACATTCACAACTATGTCATGTTTGAGTTTTCTTCCCTGCTGTGTATGTTCCATTTTAGAGTAATAACTCATTTCCTTTATAGGTGAATAATATATGATCTTTAATATTTGAATAGCCCCTCACACTGTAAAATAAAGTACATTTTGAAATGTTTTACACTTAAATAATACTATAATTAGTATGTGTTTCATTACCAAGTGTCTCAAGAACCTTCCTATTCCTCTTCCTCATGAGTGAACATGAGAACTACTGTGATAAGTTTATGATGCAGTCTGCTTGCTGTGGAAAGGGAGCATCCTAGCTCCATAGAAAGCCATAGAAAATTAAATAGAACTAGTCTCTTCCTAAAATGTTTTTCATCTATAAAATATTGTACAGAAGTTTCTCCTTTCTTCTATATTAGCATTTGAAAAGAATGAAATGAATCCAGTCAATTCTTTTATTTTCTTTTTCTCCAGCAAGATTGTTTTAGGGAGAGGTTATATTTAACAAAAGATTTTCATAAAGAAAACAAAAAAGGTTTTGTAATAGTTGCCACCTCTTTTTGTTTCATCTTCAAAGTCAAATATTTTGATTTGGGCCTTTACCCAAAGATTGCTATGATAAATAATAGAAGCTATACTATTTGTAAAATATTATTTTTATATTCTTTCTATTTCAGCAAATCCTGCCCTTTTCTAGTATTAAGAAATCTCTATGTTTGGTATCTAAAAACATTTTTCAGCACACGAAAAATGATCTCTACCTTGCTTTACTCATTTGTTCTCAACTAAACTTTATGGGTGCATTTCAGCTCAAAAGAAATTAATGCCATGATTGGGACTTCCCTGACATCATTGCAAAGAGCTGTGGGTGGGAGGAGGGGAGATGAGAAAGGCATGATTGCCTCTCTATAAATAGAGTATTCTCTGCACATCACTGATTCTGCACAGATGTCTGTCAATGACATAGATGCTACTTCAGAAATTAAACAGCTGCACAGAGGCAGAGAGGAGACAATTAACAAATGGATTTGGGTTGCAGGAACATTTCGTTTGCTGACAGATGTTTGTATACAATCTTTTTATTTATAGAATAAATGCTCTTAATCTGATTTCCTTCTATTATTTGCCAGAAGAACATAAGTAATTACTTCCTAGGTGAATATGTTTATATCACAATCTAAGAGTCAGTGGTTTATTATTTTACTAGGAGAAAAATAGATGCCTTTGAAGTATTGTATGACTAACCACAGACCTTTTCTCTGGGCAAAGGATATGCACAATGTTTGATGAGGGAATATATAAAATCTGAAACAGAGGGTCTACTTTCCAATAAGAGGATAGACATATCAGGGAGAGCTTTTCTAGGAGAGTTGGCCTACCCCTTACAAATGTCCTTTATGGGATGTATACTCAACTTTTCAAGTTTCCAAACCTAAATTTCTTTCTGGAAATTCATTGGTAAATAAACAAGTCCTAGATTGTTATATAAACACTTTTGCCTAGAAAATAATTATTTACGTAATAACGAACTCCTGGATAACCTGGGGGAACTTGAGACAAATTCAAAATCCAGGATTATGCAGTCAGATTAGGTAACATACTTGTGCCTCCTTGTCTTAAAATCTGTGCATCCTTAATAATTCTTTGGATAACCTTCAGATTTTGGTAGGGAGTGGCACTATATCATGTTTAAATCAAGTTGCTTAGAAATACCATGGATAAGGGTTTGCCTTGCTTGGTAGTTCCCTCTCATTTCACTGACTGAAACAAACCTGGAGGACTCCTAAAGGGACTCAGATTGCACTATTTTTGCAGCTATTTCAAAAATAGTTTCCCTTTTACCCTGCTTTGCTAAATAATCTGTGTGGCTGTTCCAGATCAGCTGGTGCTAACAAGGGGCTAGGGTGAAGGAGAGAAGGCAAGGGACACTGGAAAGGCATTTCAGGGAGTGTGGGGAGTGAGGAAAGTGCAGTGGGAAGGAACTGGCTGCTGTGATTTAAAGCATGTGGTACGTGTTAGCATGGAGCAAAATACATGCAGGGAGCTAATGGAGCTGGTGTAGTTTCTCAGAGGAGATAATTTAGGTATGCTGGATATCTTAACTACCTTTTTTAAAGCCTGGAATAATTTGGTTCTAATTTCTGAGCAGGGACTTGAAGCCCACACAGCAGTAAGTCTTGATAATTATTAATTATATGTTTTCCTTCTGTTCTCTATGACCTTGTTTGTAAAACCTATGTGGTAAAGCTAGAATATTAAGAGGTTTATGGGCTCTGGCATGCCACCTAGCTGGAAAAAGATGAAAATATTTAAAGAACAAATGGATAACAGAAAATATAAACTTGAACTTGTACCCTTTCAGAAGGCACTGAAATGCAGAGTGCACTCATCCAGCACACATGGCCACTGAAGGAGTGAGGAGGTGATTTCATGGTTTAGCTACAATTAAAATTCACACACACTCTCTTCTTTCAGTCTCATCTAAAATGGCATCAGGCAGCAAAGCAAACTACCCATGGAGGAAATTCTAGCTTGAAAACCTGCCTCAGCTTTGTCCCAGCAGACATCCAGATACCACGGCTTTGGCTCAAGCATTACAGTGTATCACAAAAGGAAAGACTCAAGTACCAGGGGGAGCACAAATTGAATCTGCAGAGGAGAAACTTTGGTATGAAATTTTTGTTTCTACTTCATTACCTTGTAAGAAGCTGCACTTTCCTGTGCAGAGGAGATCACTGTGTTCCTTTCCAAATGTGGATATTAGTCTAAACTTCCAGCCTTCTGTAAATGTGAACACTTATGTTGTTTTTTTTATGTTGTACATACTTAAAGAAGTGCTACCCTCTGATCTTTCTTCAATTGCCTGTCTCCCCACAAAATATTTTTTTCCTACTAGAAATAATGAAGCAACCTGACTTGCAATAGGAGAATAATGTTCTGGAAACCATTGAAGCAGCCTGTTTGCCACAGTTACAATGGAAAAGTAGAACAGGACCTGGATTTCAAGATGCTGAGGAGATACATATTGCTTTTTACTCCTCTGAAAAATCAATTGGCCTTCAATCCTTGACACACTCAGAAGAAAACATTTCCTTACTACTTCTGTCATGGTTTTCTTCCACAGGTTTGGAACATAATGTCATTCTTTGCATGGTAGCTTGTATAGTAAGTGAATTATTGCAGTGTTGTTGGGAAGAGGCCCTAAGAAGTTCAGACACTATAAAACCAGTGTCCACCCACACTTTACTTTTAACATTAACACATAACACAAGCAGAAAATATCTCAAATTAAGTTAGAAATCTCAAACCTTTTATCTCCTGGCCTTTTGACTAACAATGTAATGTGTTTCTCAGCTCTTTAAATTGCAGAAAGTGGTCTCACTAGAGCAGCAAACTTCTGTGATAAAGATTCATGTGCAATTATAAGTAGTAAGAGAGGGAAAAGAAAAGCAGTTTTTTGAAAGCATAAATGTCTGCTGCAAAAGGTAGATTGGGCTGGGAAAGTTAGGGCAATAATAACACCCTTTCTTGCCTGAATAATATTTTAAAACATGTCACTGTTTGCAGTGTGATGAGTGATGCAAAGAGGTGACAGGTGGCTCTCAGAACTGCTTAGAAAATAGAGAAATTATGAATTCTTCTATCATCTTCCCTTGCCTTTGTCTTCTCCATATTTGCTTTATCTCTCATTTGTGTCTTTTTTGGTGAATCCATAGATGTATTCTCTCTGAGATAAAGAATTGTCTTTTTGCTTGACTAGGCTCTCTAGTGAATATGGAAGCAATGTATTACAAGGCAGCAGAGGCTCAGCTCCTCCTGCTGAGGACTGGAAGCTGAAAACTGCTTAGCAGAACCCCTGGATTAAGTGCTGCCAAAATTTGCTGTCCGGGAAAGACTTGGAATAGATTGCACCTGGGTCACTAATTTTATTTCACAAATAAAGTAGTTTGCTAATGTGAGAAAATAAAGGTTGCATAAAAATAGAAAGAGACGATTACTGTGCTCACCTGCTGCCAGTCAGCTGGGAGGCATCAACCCAAAATACAGGTCCTGCAGCTTGTGAGCACCTTGAGGGCAAAAGCAGAAGCACAGGAGGAAAATTTGGTGTCGTGGAAAAACAAGAGTCTTGAAACTATCTTTGGTGCCACAAATGGTTTGGCTCTCAGTCCTCAGGAGAGCAACAATAATTAATGGACTTGTGTGGATGGGCTTTAGAGAAATCCCTGGGAGAGCCATTCTCCAGGCAGAAAAACTCAGGCTGCAACACACAATCAGGCCTGATTGTGTGGATTTCCAGATCAGTTCCAATGGGGACTGCAGAAACATGGCTGCTTTACCCTTCATGGTGCTTGTAGGATCACAGACCACCTGAAGCATCAGGTCTGCTCTTCCACTGTTTATTTTTAGGGCCAGCCATTACTTCTTTCCTTAACAGCTGCTCAGAAGTCTCAAGTGATTCACAGTTTCTTGTCTTCCTATTTAGTTACATCAAAATTTAGAAGCTCAGGTGAAACCTAGGCAAAAAGAAAGTAATTAATACATCCTTTCTTTATTTTCAATCCTTGCACCCAATGTTACATTTCCAATTACATATTCTTATAAAACACATAAGTGCTAGAAAAGTTAGCATGTTATGTAAACAAAGCAGCTGGCCCAGAGGAAGATGTACCCTGTTGTAGTTTGTTATCATGGGGATTTTACTCCGTTAAATTGAGCATGCAGTGAGAGAAATGACCACATCAGTAAACCAAAATTCCTCAGCAAAGGGAAAACACCAATAGATACAACATACAGCAACCTCTCTACACAGTGCACACTTCTGGCTGTAGTCATCTGGAAACAGATGGATTTTGAACATTGTGCCCCAGGTTGTTACATCTCCAGGGTATGTCAAGGATATTACTGGTGCTTTAAATGTTGGGCTTTTTATGGCAATACTGTACAGAATCACCCACCTGTCATCTGACAGTATAAGACAGAGTTAAGGATAATAAGATCTTTTCTTAATGTTCTCTTCAGGTCCTAAAACTTAAGTGATATTTTTTTACTGAAATTAATATGTTACTCTGTTGGTAGTATTAGAGTGCCTATAACTACAGCTGTCCACAGCAGTCCTCTGCAGCAGAAGAATAAGGGTTATTCAGCTTTAATGTGTGATCCAGCCATGAGAAATTTGGTGTCTTTAACCAAGCTGATGCCAGTGAAAATCCACTTTTAAAAGAAACCATTTACATCAGTGAAGAAAGATGGCAGTGTAGTGAGAACATATTGTCTGGCACAACCAGACCCTATTAGGTCTGGCTATAGCCTTCCAATGGTATTCTGAGCAAGACAGCTAATCCCTCAGTGCCTCTGCTCCTCAGCTATATAATAAAGGTGATAATTCTTTGCCAGGATATTCCTTTTTTCTTGTCTCTTCAAGGCATATCTGTAGCATGTAGGACCATCCTACAGGGTACTACTTTTATATCAGTAGGACCTTCAAATATGAAATGTAGCCTAAAGCATCTGATTTGGTTGTTACTACTAGAATAAAATAAATGCTATTTTAGATTTAGCAAGGGCTTCATCACAGAATACAACTTCTAAGTGACCCATCCCTTTAGAATTACTTTTGGATAAATATATATCAGACTTTAATTAATTCCAACTTTTGAACAAACTGTGATGGCATTTTGTTAATGAAGGGTAAAATCTTCAAGTTTTACCTTTGTAAGGTTTCTTGTTTGGTTAGAATGTTTTAGCATATGGTCCCTGCTGCATTAATTTTGGATATGCAAAGCATGGAGGGTGCTGGGAGTGTTTTGGGTCAGACAGACTCATGGCACAGCATGCCAAAAGCAGTGGAGGAGATGGGGGAGGCGTTCACACCTGGAGGGAGACATACATGAACACAGACAGGGCCTATGTAGTTCTTTGAGACAGGATGGATATTCAGTTCCCAACTTTATTAGCTTTTGTTAAGCCATAAATGCTTTTTAGCTCTGTAAATATTTTTACTTTGGCCTGGCAGTTTGTGTATTAACTTGAAAGACTCAACAAATTCCAGCCTATACTTGTAAGGCTTGAATCACCATGCTGTCCTGGACCTTCACCTTTTTTCCTGCAGCTAATAAATGAAGACCTTTCTGATCTCCACAGGACCCCAAGCACGTTTTTAAGGCAGCACATTGCTTCTTTTTCTTTCCTGTTCCTGCAGCTGTTTTGTAGAAGACTAAATGCTTTGCAGAGAGCCACAGGGAGGCATATTTTCTTCCTAGATGTGGCTTTATCCAAGCAACAAATACCAAAATGTTTTGTATAATTGTGGGGAAGTGGATGTAACTAATGATCAATACCAAGGAATTGAACTATTTTCCCCATTTTCAAATTATCAACAAAAGGCCTGGGGTTTATAATGATTTGTCTCTTGTTCCATACTAATCAGTCAGGGAAGAAACTGTAAATTAGTCACAGCATATTCACTGAGCAGGTATGGATGCTGATGCCTGGAAACTTTACAGACAGGGTGAGGCAAGTCCAAGAGCCTTCAGGAGCATCAGGTGAACATCCATGGCAGGGTGCTGCCAGGAGCTGGCTCCTGGGAAAATGCCAGCCAGGTGGATTTTAAATCTTGCCCTCAAGGCTGTCTGCCTGGGGCAGTGGCATGGCCTCGCCACGTGTCCAGTGTCAGAGAACCTGACGGTGCTTTCTGCTGGAGAGTAGAGCAGAGAACAGCATCCCTGCTCTCTCAGTATTTGCTTGGGGATTTAATTACTGTGTTACCATCAGACTATCTCTTGAATGTGCCTTCAGACCTAATTACCCTGAATATCCTTGCTGCATGGGGTTTGATATGCCCAATACATTGGGCAACACCTGTCCCAGAACTTTCCCATGGGACCTGCACACTCCTAAAGAAGCGACCTGGTTTTCCCTGGAAAGCTCACCACCCACAAAAGTATCTAAAATGTGTTCCTCTGCCTCTTTTCATTTTAAATGCAAGAAGCACTTCAACATAAACACAGAAGCATCCATTTGGTTTATATTTGTTCTGAAAATGCCTTACAGATCCATACTTACAGGGGGCTCTGGTGGGAAGCCATCTTCTGCCTCACTGTCCATCTTCAGCCTCTCTTCAGGTCCATTCAATTCAGATAGAAATACCTAGGAACACAAAAATCTTTATGCATGTGACTTTTCACCAAAATGGTAGCTCTCCTCTTTGTGTATGATTCTTCCTCACCATGCAGCAGATTTAGGATTCATGAGAGTTGTCAGGCTTGGAAGCCCCCACAAGCTGTATTTGAGGATTCAAGATACCCCACGTGGCATGAAGCAGCTGTGAGCTGGCTGCTGGTACCTTGTTCCTCAGTCTAGGCTGAGTGTGGGCCCTTGGAACTGGTGGGGACCATAAGGGCTGTGTAGGAGAGCTGAGGCTTTTAGTGCAGGAGCCTTCCTGATAGACAAGGATTGTAATTTCTGTGCAAGTTCCCTTTAAGTGTCTCTTTAGCATTGCCCTGTGTTTTAAAAGGCTTTAAGGTTATTCACATGACCAAGATCAAGCTGCTGGTACCATGTCTTTGCTGAATACAGCTGTGCAGTCCTGCAGATAAATACCCGACTCCTCCAGCTGGGTAGGTTATCCCTCCATGTATAATCTGTCACAAAAGATTTGTGTTTGAAAGCAAAATAACAGTTTTCTTACTTTATTTTTTATTACTGTAAATCTGTCAAAGGCAAGCAGCTGCAGCAGAGCTCTACAGCCTGAGGTGAAATAAGAAAAAATATTGTTTTGATGGGAAATTCAGCTAAATCGTTTAAATTAAGAATTACTGATACTGTGGCTGCAGGAGGTGCAAATGGAACACTGCTTGAAACAAGAGTCTGGGAAAAGTCAGATAAATTGTGCAAAAAAGAAGTTGTGCATAACATTCCCTTGTCTCTGGTGTTTGTAAACCTAAGATTTTCCTCAGCAAAACATAGTCTATTGTATGGTGAAGAAATGGTCGATTTACTGTTGAACCATAGGGCTGCAGTCTGAAGAAGCAGTGGGCAGAATATAACTGAGAAGGATGTGGAGGCTGAAGTTCCAGATTGTGTTATCCACTGCTTGTGTGTGTGGCCTCCCAGCCAGGAAACCTCAGCCTCACACAGCAGCAGCTGTTTCAGTGATGAGCAAGAACTGCCTCACTTGTCCAAGGGACCTTTAGTCGGTCTGAGAACTGCTTTACTGCATAAGCAGGCTCCTGGAAGACCACTGAAGTGTTTCTAATGAAAGACATGAAAGTCTGGACAAATTGGTGAAGGTGGTACAAAATGATGCTGCAATTCACTGCAGAAGGCTCTTTCCCTCTTGGGCAAAGACCAGTGTCCTGAGCAACAAGGGGAATCCACTGCAGTACTTTTCATCAAAGTTAAAGTCACAATTTAGAGTCAGACATTCACCTTTGCCATGTAATTAAATGAAGACATCAAGACATCAGCGTGGGCTTCAGCAGAGACAGCATCCTGTCTTTAAAGACAAAAAGGTGGATGCAAAATCCTTGTGTGTGGATGGCAATATTGATTGCAGACTGGATGTGAGGGAGCACACAGGCAGTGTGACTGAACAAGGGTGTACATGCCTCACTCTTTATGATAATTAAAGTTTGAAGGTTAAAGTTTGCCTTAGATGCAACTTGCTGCATTGATATCAAAGCTCTTTACATAGCGAATATTTATACTTTACAGAATACTTTTGCTCCCTTCAGCATGTGCAGCCTGGTTGATGGTGGGAGCTCTGTGCACACAGCCCACTTTTGAATGGCATACCAAGCATGTCAGCCATGTTGACCCAGGAAATGTGAGATTATTATAAACCCCCAAAAGAGTTTGCAGGAATTACTCAAAGGCAATAAACTATTTTTTATTAACAGAACACGAGATATTAAGCATTTCATTAATGACATCTTCACATTTCTTTGAAGTCATTATGATTAGAGACACATAATGTAATATTGCCCTGCATTATTAAATTGCTTAGATTTCAGTTTCTCCTTCAATGGTCACAAAACCAAATCTAATGTTTTTTTTTTCCTTATGTAAATTCACCCTTTCCAGTATGGTGCCTCCAAGGCACACATTTCATTTTTATTAGCTGGGCAGTGTGAGTCATGATATTAATCGGTATCAGGAGCAACACATCACCAGACTGTCCTTTGCTGCACAGCCTATATTTAGAAAGGGAATGAGACTGCTGCTGGGTTATATAATGATGCAGCTATTTATAGATCTCCATTATACCTAGAGAGCACCATCCTGCCATCTGAGCTGAGAGCAGCCGGGCTGGCAGAGGTGTGATATGGATTCGTCATCTTCCCTACTTTTACCCCAGACACAGTTGCAATTTTGTTTACCTTGCCATTGTGTGTGTTTACTTCACCTGCAGTAAAAATACATGTAAAATCCTCTGTTCAGACAAAAAAATCCAAACAACCCAACATTTTAGAACCTGCGATTATTTGTAGAAAGATAAAAGTGTCACAATACAAAAAAAACCCCAAATCAAAAAAACTCTACATTTTCATTTACCTTCCTTTCCAATTGCATGAAACTAGTCAAATGGACCGACCTTAAAAGTACACCCATATTTCTAGTAGCACTGCACTAAAATTTTCAGATTCTGACTTTTTACCATTTTTTTCTTTTATTCTGATTTCTAGTGGCTACAAGTAGTAAAAGCAATGAGAAACATGACTTTTTGTTGGGGCTGAGCAAACATAAGGATGGGGGAGTCAAACATTTGTGGTGGAGGTAGAAATGTATTTTTTGCTGTATCTTGCATGTCTCACAACAAAACACTGGTTCAGTCCTGCACAGCACTTAGTTCAGATGAAATACATTTTCAGACAAATAGTTGCAAAGCAGATATTAACAATTTAAGGTGAGATACAAAGAAAGCTCAGGGCATGGTCTCCCTGTTTGCACATCTAAGGCATTTCAGACCTTAGCTGTCCATTTGTAAATTCTCTAGAACTGTAATTTTACTTGTAGAACAGTAAATAGATCAAATTCCTGTGCTGGCTTCTGGGTGCCCACAGCTCCCCAAAGAGAAGGCTCAGCCCTGGCAGGGCTCACTGCTGCAATTAGCTCACGCCAAGGCATGGTGTCATTCCACAGTAGGCTCTGGCTGTGGGAAAGCATAAGGCCTGGGGCTGTAACAAAACTGAGAGGAGTGTCAGGCACACCAGAAGTTGAGCTGACATCCAGAGGGACCTCAACAGGCAGGAGAAACAGGCTGTCAGGAACCTCGTGAAGTTTAACCAGGAAAAGTGCAAAGTCCTGTCTCTGGGAAGGAAAAACTTCAGGCACCAGAACATGCCAGGGGCCATCTGACTCACAAGCATCTTTGCAGAGGATGAGAGAGTCCTGGTGGATACCAACTTTGACAGGAGCCAACAATGTCCCTCCCTGCCTGTAAAAAAGGCCAACAGCACCCTGGGCTGCATTAGGCAAAGTGTCACCAGCAGACCTGGGAAAGCGACTCAGCCCTGCTGAGACACACCTGGACTGATGGGGGCTGAACTTGACCATCCCCAGAAGTGCTCTCACACCTCAGCTGGTCTGCAGGCCTGGGAAGGCATCAGCTGCAGAATCACTACCTTGATCTTCAAGGTCCCTTCCAACAGAAGCCTTTCTATGACTCTACACCTGTTGAACAGGACAGTGTCAGCACAGTGGGTGCCAGGCACTGCTTGCTGGAGGAATGCATCGGAGTGGATCCTCTGTGGATCCTTTATGCTGTGAACAAACAGGGTAAGGTGTGTCAGAATGGGTCTGTGGCACTTGAAGTGCCAAGAGCAGAGTTATCAAAAGTAGTCTGGTTTTCAGCTGCTGTCAAATGTCTGCCTCCAAGAGGGATGAAACACATGCTCTGGACTTGTGCAGCTTCCTATCAGAAAAAGCAGCCAGATGCTTGTCCTGCTGTGCAATACATCACCAGTAAAAGCTCTCCACCAGGATATGGGAGATTTGGATCTGTCCCTTCCTCTGCTCCCAGGAATGCTTTGGGCCGTGACTGAGAGCTGCTCAGAGTCCTGCTAGTTGAAGCCCAATTTCACACAAATACTCAGCAGAGACCAGTACAAGCTGGCTGTAGTGCCTAAAAGTAATCAGCTCCTACCTGAAGAAGTCAAATGCATTTTCTTCTAGCTTTCTGATTTTCCATGCATTTGTTTCTCCCCAGCCCATGGAGGTCCATGCACCAGGGTGAAGCACTGGGAACCCCAGTCTGGGTGTCTTTGTGCTGTTGATTGTAACTGTGCCTGGCAGGGTGTAAAGTCCAGGCTCTGCTTTTCAGCTGCTGTGTGCAGGCTGGGCTACCTGATGCCAGGAGCAGGGACAAGGCAAGCAGTGAAGACACCAAGGTTTGCATCTGGCAGCAAATGTGCTGACGTCTAATAAGAGGAGAATTTTTCTCTTTCTGCTTTTCTGTTTTTGATCTTTCCTTTTTTTTCTTATCTTATCTCCCCCTCTTCTCTCAACAGGATGTTAAATATGCCTCTTTTAATTCTATTCAGATACCCAGTGTTCACAGAGCTGGCAAAAGTAGGATACCCTTGGAAGCTCTGTCAAAGCTGATTGGAATCAGCTACCGACTCAACAGTTTTCAGACAAATACAGTTAAAGTGCAATCACATAAACATCAAGGAACCAGGTTAAAAATATTTCCTTGTAGTATCAAAATAGTGTATTTATGCTGCTATAGTACTTGTTACTAATATTCTATTACTGTTGCCTAGTATCTATGCCTAGAGGTGGCTTTTCCCTATATTTGCATGTCCATGTCATCACATTGTGTCATCACAGGCCACTGTTTAGAGCAAGCACAATAGCTCCAGCTTATATCATCACGTGCTATTTAAAGTGCTTAAATACTAACCATCAGGCATCAGCCTCTTCACTGTAATTATAAGCAGCTTGTTTCTGCAAATTGAGATAGGCAATGATACAAAAACCTGATGAAATGGCACACATTTTGTTCCTGACCAGGAGTGCATTTCTCTCAGGCCCCAGGACTTATAAAATTCCCTCATCCCCTCTAGCCTGTACATGCAATGCATGCATAAGTATCACAAGAGAATTACAATATAAAGGCAGGCACTGTCAATCTGATGGCCATTAAAATATGGTCACTGACCAAATCCCTTAATATACTGAGTTACTGCTGTTGGCTTTAAACACACTTTGGAGAGGATTAACTGCAAAGCATGTTAAACCAAGGGCATATCTCTCATCCTCAGCTGCCACAAATGGGATGTAAGTTTTGCATACAGAAGAAAGGAGAAGGATTTTGACAGCTGGAGATGCTTATCTTTCCGTACTACAGGGAAGGCTGGACAAGATGCTGCCTGCCACCCTTCCAGGCTGACATTATCTACACATCAGTGAAGGTGCTGAACGTCAGTCTGTGATAACTGGGGAGCACCTGCTTCCATATGCAGAGCTTGCCACCACACAACAGCAGAACACTTCAATGTTCTTTGAAGTGGGGCAGGGGAGACAAGGCACAAAGCATGCATTCAGATTAGGCACTATCCTCACAAATTAATTTGAGGACTGTTTATTAAAACATGCAATAACATTGCAAATGCCAATGTTAGCTGGCAATCATTATCCATCATATTTAATTAATCCATTGATATTTAACTTACTCTGAGCTTCTTGTTAATATATGGAGTTTGATTTATTGTGACAGGTATTGAATAGTAAAAAAATACTCCCTCTAAGACAATAGGTCAAACTGCTGTGGAAGACAAGACCTGTTGCTGAAATGTAAGAGCTTTTTGATGTCCTTGAAGCAATTCAGGCCAATCTGTCCTGACTGGAGGTGGTACAAGCCACTGTTGAGCCATTGCAGAGGTGGTGGTGCCATTTTCTCAACACTTGATACACATTTGACGTCCAGAATGTCTGTTTGGAGAAGAAGCTTTTCCAGATCCTACAGAGAGGTTCTCAGAATATAATGATTAAAAACCATAATACCCCCACAGGTTATTATTTTAGTGTAATATTGCTCTTTGGGCCCTGTTTGTGTGTTGTGCTGTACCTCAATAGTTGTATGCTCTTGTGGTGTAGGGCACTGCTCATGCTCCTTGGTCAGGGAATCCCTTCACCAGAAGATATGTGCCTGCTCAGTTCTGGCAGTCTCTTCCAACAGGGAAGCTTATGCAGCCAAAGTTCTCAGTTTTTCCTCCTCACTGTGTAACCATCAGTGTGAGGCACCAGAGACCAGGCTTCAGAGGGGCCATGTCAGGAGTATTGTCCAAAACTTCTTTTTCTGCTGCAACATATTGAAACTAGGGTAAGACACAAGGTAAGAGCAGGTAAAGGAGAACTGAGCTCCTTAGCTCTGTGATTTACTCAGTCAGCCACTCGAGGAGAAAAGCAGTGAGAGATTGCTCCCAGTTACAAGGACTGATAATGCATTTTTGCAACCCTCAATGAACAGCTCCCCCTTCTCTGCCAAATGAATAGCTCTATTCCCATGTGAATGGAGAGAGGCAGGTAGGATTGGGTGTGTAACTACATTTAGAGTGCAATTCACCCAATCATTTAGGTTGAAAAACACCTTTAAGATCATTGAACGAATCATTATCCAGCATTGCCAAGCCCACCACTCAGCCAGGCCTCTAACACTACATCTATATATTTTTGGTCATTTTCCACCACTTTCTTGGGCAGCATTGGCTTTTCTACCCTATCAGGGTAAAAAATTTTCCTAACAATTTTAATACAACCATACTGTCAATATATTTAATTGACTCAGGAGAGCTATTGACCAGGCCAAATGTTACAGGTGAACTCCCTTGCTGACTAGACTGAGTAGAGTCAAGGTTCATGTACTTAAATGCAGCAAACTATTATTAAATTATTCTGGTGTTATGTCCTGTCTCCCACCAGGAGGCTGAGGTGGGAGCTAAGCTCACATACCCTCAGACAACCCTGTGTGGGTATCTTGGCTACCCTTCAGTGTCTCAAGTGGCACCAGGATGTGATGCTGGGGAGTGGAGCTGGACCCTGACTCCCCACTGCTTACAGTCAGGCTCTGAGCATGTTCACATCCTGACACTTCACAGACCACGCTCAGCTCTAGGTGTCACACCCTGCTCACAGTCTCACTGGCAAGCACTTGGTAACTTCCCTCTCAGACTGCAGGCCTTTCACTCCAGGTATCTTCAGCTCAGACATAGCACCCAGACCCTACAAGTCTCTGAACTCCAGGTTTTAGCTTTAGCTTGCAGATTTATGGAGTTACAGCAGCCAGAGGAAAAAGAACAAGCTTCAGCTCCTCATGAGAACAGAGCCTGAGGTGGGGGAAGGGAAGGGATGAATGGGGCAGTGCATAAAGTGTGGCAGCAAGGTCTCATTGCTTTACATATCAGGTCTCTTGGCAGACTTTTCTTTAATCACTGTTGAGTGTATTCTCAGTATAATGTCTACAAATGATCCTTCAAATCTATAAACAATTTTTTCTTTGTTTAATAGACACATAGGTAGTAAAACAGTGATTGCTCATTCCTACTTAAGTGCTGGAGGGAGCTTGAGTAGCTGGGAATAGCTGCTATAAAGGGTTTGAGGTCAGGATCCTTTGAGATTTTCAAATATTTCACCAGGTTTTTAACTAGTCTTTGTATGCGGTCTCTCCCGACCCCCAATTAGTGAGCTTTGTATTTTGGGATTCTGCTATGCTTAAAAGTTCTGCTTTACCTAAAGGAAAATAAAACTGCCCTTTAGCAGATATATTGCTTTTCAAAGCAAATTGGTTTCACTATATTTGGAAGCCCATATGTGCTCAAAAAAGCCCTTTAACTGAGAAGAGTTACTGAAACCCCATAAAATGAACGTACAGTAAATGTTCATGAGCTCAAACCAGGGAGCTGTTTCATTGAACTGCAGGAGACATAATACAACTGTAGAGCATAGTTTTCTCCTTCACTTTTTGTTCATTACTATTCAGAGCAAGTTCTGTCTAATGGTAGAAACAAGTTTTCTAGCTATATCGCTTCTGAGGTGTTTACAAAATTGATGCAATGCAAATTAGGCAAATTCCGAGGTTCCCTCAGCTTTTCAGCTCTCTGGTTTTAAAGTCTGCTGTTATACCATAAAGATGGTTTAGAAGTATGGAAGTACTACATCCTTTTGTGGCACTGGGCTTGGGGCACTTCTTGGGTCCATATTTAAGCCTCACATTTTGATTGAACCTTAGGAGACCGGGGAGGACCCAAGGACAACTCTGGACCTTCAGAGAACTGTCTGGTACCACTGATGAGCTCTCAGATCCCTCATGGTGAAAGCATTTCCCAGAGCTGGAGCTGTGTGGGTGTCTGTTCTTAACATCTCCAGGATTAGATGATAGGCAAGAGCTGAGTTACCCTGTGATGGGAGAGCTCCCAAGAGCCCTGCCTGAATTGTCATGCAATGTGCATCACAGTCTGAGGAGAAGCTGCTCTCCTCTCAGATACAGAAGGACACAGAGAACGTTTTATTTTGGAGACAGAGAAATGAACAAGTGTGACTTCACAAGGGAGATTCCTTAATGATAAATCTTTGCAAGGCAGATCAGGACTGCTCCTTTGCAGAGACAAGGAGCTAGCTTGTGAGCTGTATGATGATAACACAACATCCCATGTTCAGCCCACATTTCTTCCTGCCTCTAGAAGCATTCTAGTTCTTCTGTACACTGCTCATTGACTGAGAAAGTGAGACACACCACCTTCCTCCCTGGCTTCTAGGATAATTTATTGCTGATACCAGAGCAAACTCAACTTGTCCTGCCCTGCCCTTGCATGTCCCTACTCTTCTGAATTATTGCCTGAGGTGCTGAGACAAGCTCTCCTCCCTTGCAGTCTAAAAAAGGACTTCCTTACCAGCAAGGTACAGCTGAAGCTCTGTGGCTTTCTCATTTCATCTGGAGCTGGTTAGGGACATATAAGGGTGAGGTGACAGCTCTGAGTAGCTCCTGGGAGAAGGAAAGCTGAATAAGCTGCAGGGGAGAAGTGATATTTTGTCTTCACAGGACTTCAGTAGGAGAGTAAATAAGAATACTGCCCTAGATGGGTAAGTTAAACCTGGGATAGCTGGGGACATTTAGCTGTCACAACCATCTGCCTCGCCTCTCTCCTGGAAGCTGCTTATCCAACTGAATGATTCATGAACCACCTTGGCATAGTCATAGGAATTAAAATTAATGTGCACTGGCTTTGATACATTAAGCTGTAAGTGCAGTATTGCAGAGACAGAGACACATTCCAGTCAGGGTGTGCCTGATGTAAGCAGGAATACTTGGCTCTGCAAGGAGTGCAAGATGGTTCCTGAAAATAAGAAACCTGTCAGCCTTCCTAGTGCCACTCATGCCAAATATGTGCCAGTAACTTTACCACTCCCAAGCTATTTTTCCTGTGCCCTCTCCAAATATAATTTTTCTCCCCAAAAAACCCAACCCCCCCAAAAAACCAAAAAAAATGCCCTAAAAAGATAATTGGAAATATTTTAAAATATTTTGTTCAAGACTTGTTTCCTCAGCAAGACTTGTACAATTTTCTTTCTGAAATGTTTTGAGATCCTGAATTGCATTTGTCTCTAAATAGAACACCTCTAACAGGCAGTTTTTACTAAATCAGTTTGTTTTGGTTTCATGCAAGGAAGTGTCACGGCTTGTAACCACACTTACCGAGGAATGAGCAATAATACTCATCACTTCCATGTTATCTGAAATGATCTTGGAATAAATTTTAGGGTTTTACTGGCATCAAGATCCATACAGCAGAATCATGGATAGCATGCATGAGCTGAATTAGGCACATCTCTTCAAAATCCACGCTGGGTTTGATCTGCCAGGTATGCTTTGGGAGGTCATCGCTAAAGGAACATAGTTTGTTCCTTTCCAATGTACCCAGTGAGGGAATTCAACACTTTAAAAGGCTTTGGGAGGGCAGCCCCTGGGGTTTCCTGGGACTTGGAGATAAACTAGGCAGTCTCTAACTACACTGAGCTGAAGAGGCAGGACAAAAGAGGACTTAAGAACTCTGGAAAAAACCCCAAAATAATAAAATCTTTCTTTGACAAGTTATAAAGAAGAAGCAAAACTAACATCAAAAACCAAAGTATTTTAAGTGAATTGGATTTATATCCAGCTGGTGTTGTGAATTATTTAAGGACAGATTCTTTCCTTCTCCCCCTTCCCCCATTCCCTCCTCTCCCTGCTCTCCAGACACAAATGCTGTGCCCTCTGCAAGCCAAGTGTGAAATAGCTGCCTTCATTCATGTGTGACCTGCATCAGCCCTCCGGGAGCGTGGAGGGGAGGGAGGTTTTCCTCCTGATTGTTGAATGCACAGGGTCATAGGCAAGACCCACAAAGACAGCTACATTGTCTCGTCCTCTATGTGTGAGGCCCACAAATTCCCCCACACAAGTACTGAGAATTACAGCACCAGGGCCTTTGAGCTGCAGCTGTTCTGCTCTAGAGCCAGCTGCATAGTGCTACAGTGATGGTAAATGCTTCAAGGCTGTGGGGGCTGAAGCAGAAAATCCCCTGGGGATCGCTGATAGGGGATCACCTTGCCCTCTGCAGCTCATATTCTCCCATAGCTTGTTCAGGATTAAGTAGAAAAGACAGAATCCGCATCTCCCTGGTATTCTTTTTGGGTGTCATGTGTATGTCTGAGCTATCTAAAACATGCTACTTATTTTATTATTTTATAGGCCTCTGGTGTATAATTGCTGTGATTGCGAGGACAGGGTTATTTCTTGCTTAGGAGTGATTTTTCTAAAAGAGAAAGAGGTGGTAGCTCTCCTATTAACTACTGCTGCTCCCCAGAATGTAAGCTTTTCTAATGAAAACCAAATTTTGCAGTGACAGGGAGCTGAAGCAGCCCAACACAGCACATATGAAACTGAAAAGCAAGTGGAAATTGCAGCTTTGCTTTTTCAGCTTACAGACAGTGGATTCTTTTTTGTCTTGGCTAGTAGAAGAACCTCACCCCACTTCTCCCACAATAGATCTGGAGGCTAAGAATAGACATGACAAGTTCCTCTGATAGGCTTTAGTGTTATCTCTTGAGAAAAAATGGGCAATCACCAGTCCATCAAGTTAAGACTCTGCAAGAAAGACAGCCCAGGAAGCACAGGGTGAGCACAGTGATGAACTGCCTCGTTCAGCATTTGTTTAGGTGCCACCTGTTGCTGGAGAGGTTTTGCTTTTCTCTCCTGTGCTTGATTGCGTCAGTATTTGATGCTTTCCTTGCTGCTTCCTTCCTCCTCCTCAAAAAACAAACAAACAATTAAGTTTAAAACCATGATTATCAGGGAGGCAGGGTTGGATTAGATTACAAAAATAAAAAATTCATGGCGTGCTGGAGACAGACACAGAAAAAAAAAGGGAGCACTTCAATAGCTGTGTTTGTGCGGTGCTGTGAGCATTCAGAGCGTGTCACTTTGAGCTCAGCAACAGAACTCAGAGACCATCCTGTCTCCCCTCCGGGGCTGCAGACCCCCGGCTTACAGCTGATTTAAATAAGATCAGTTATGGTTCACCCAGCTGTAGAACGCCTAGCTGATAGGTGTTTCCCCAAATTGAATGAAAAACGTGGAAAAATTGTTGTTGTTTAAAAATAATAGCTGATGTTAATTTTCCTAGGAATTATTATGAGCCTAAAAGGCACTTCCACAGCCATGCTGTTGAGAGCAGCATGTAAAGACCAGCTGGTGGCTCTTGGGAAATAGTAGCAGCTGCTTTGTCTTCTTTTCCACTTGCATACTGGCAACTACATTTTTAAATGATAATAAATGAAATTGTAGCTTGACTTCACATGGACAAGGTGAAAATGGTCACTAGTTTGCTTTTCCATAGGAATGTTGCCTAGGAAACATCAGCCTGTGGTACCTGTGTGTTAGTAAAGACAGATTAACTTGTGAGGAGGCACGTCAAGAAAATGCTTCTAAAAGGAAGAGGATGCAGGGCCCCTCAGCCTGCAGCCTGTCCTTGCTCTCCTGCAGTTAAGGCACATCACTAACAGCTAGAGCTGCCAAAGGAACCTGGGATGTTCCTGGCACTCACTGGTACACTAACTGCTGAATTAAGGTGATCCAAGCTTCTCTTTGTCTTTGGAGCAGTTCTAGAGGCAGATGACATACATGGAGTGCGTAACAGATACTCCATGTATGTCATCTGATACACATGGAGTGTATATGGCAGAGTGACTGGGGATCTGAGAATGGATGCTCCAAAACACCTGGACAGATACAGAAGTAATCCTTGAAACACCGTTCTGAGGCAGAGAGATGGCATCATTAAAGAATGAGAGGTAATGAAATCAGAATCAGAGAGTAATGAAATCCTGTCAATACCAAGATAGCAAAGGGACAAGAAAATAAAAGCTTTAAGGGGAACAGGGCAGTTCTCAGGAGGGAGGGAAGAGAACCTCACTGTTCCAAAGGTACAACAGCTGTAATTAAGAGAATACAGAAAACAAAGCATAGCACTTTGGAAGCATACTGAAGTTGAGGTGATATTGCCAATAGAGGGGAAAATAAACCACCTTTTGTTCTTTCACAAAAGCTGTTAGAAAGCTACCAGGTGAATTGGAAAACAATTTTCTATATGGAAAAACTTGAAAAAAAGAAGATTTTGTACAAAAAAAAAGAGAGAAATGGAACTGGTGAATGAAGGACTTCAATATGAGCTGAAAAATAACTAGATGCCAAAGCCAGCTGAAATCTAGTGGCATGCATAACACCAGGTACAGCATTGATTTCCTCGTAAGACAGGGTCAAGGACAGGTGATTTCTATAATTTCAGAATAAATACTCTTTTCAATCCAGCACTGCAATCCCTGTAGAGCCTCTGCATTTCCCATAAGTGCCAATACAATAATTCTATAAGGCCCATTTCTCTTCACTGCTCAGGAACATCTTGCTTGTTCATTTTTCTTGTATGTGATAGTTCTAGATACATATAGTAGAGAATGAAAGATTGAGGTGCTCTTTAGAAAAATGGGGGTTCAGAAGTAAAGTTTTTAAATCCCAGAAACTGCTTTTTTGTTCAGTCCTTTGCTGTAAATCCCAATGACCTGGGCATCTTCCAGCAATTCTAGAACTATGTCTGTATTCTGCAGCCATACCAAATAGTCCCTGCTGGTTGACACTTGCAGTGGAATTCTGCTTTGTGGCTTGCCACAGAAGATGTTGTCAAGCAGATAAAGCCAGTCCAACAGAAAGATTCCCAAAACCTCATAGAAATTTAAAAATAAAGACAGAAGAGACTATCTACTCTCTGTCTTTTCTTATGTCAGGATTTCGTGATCAATTTGTCTAAGGCTTTCTAGTCCTCCAGTGGTAGAAGGGTTGGCTGTCCTTTTCATCAGGAAACATTACTCCGTGTTTATCCTAAATTTCCCTTGCTGCTGTTTAAGCTCACTGCTGTTTTTCCCAGCCCTGTTAGGGAGGGGGAAAAAATTTCTCTATATTTCGATTCTAGATCTTGAATACCTAACCAAAAATAGTTATCAAATAATTTTCAGCCTTCTTTTTAGTGAAAAAAAATAAACATCTCATGTATGACATCCACATCCAGTTCTCAGTAGACTCCCCCATGAGATCCCACAGGTTTACTGATGTATGCTGGACATCAGCAATAAATAGAATAAGGGGATTATTCACCCAGCTACATGGGTTTGTTTATCTATTTTCTCCTGGGTCTGATCTTGTTCTTTCCCTGCAGGAGGGCAAAGAGCTTCGATTGCAGCTGGTAATCAGTGGAAGTGTTCTGGCCCAAGATGTACAGTGTTGGGGTTATGCCCCTTGGGAACTGTGGACTGGTATCAGTGACAAAACCCAGCCAGAGCTTTCTCTGCACTAAACAAGGTGCTCTCCCAAGGTCACTGATTGCATCTGTCAATCCCTATCATTCACCTTGAATATTAATGCAAGAGACAGTACAGTGTTATGAACTTGTCCTATAATTGTTCCTATTAGCCCAGGATTCTTGACCTCCTGGACTTCAGGGGATGCTTGGATTTTTTAAAAATATATTTTTGCCATTGTTATAATTTCACATTGTGGTCCTGGATGTGTTAGGCAGTCAGAGATGATCTTCAGGCCATGGTCTGATTTAGCAATGAGTGCAGCAGATGCTCTGAGAAGGAGAAGTCTCTAGAGGGGATTTTTGAAAGTGATTCTATCTTCCTACTTGCAGAACTTGCACCTGAGCTCACTGTGGGAAGACAGGAACCATCAGCACCTGTTAAGGCTCAAATAAAATGCAATCTGCAGTATGAATAGTTTATGTTATCCATATTGGCAGATATGGACCCTTGAGGGGAACTCCCTTTCACTCCAGACCGAGTCTTTGTAATAAAAACCTGGTTGAATATGCATATTTCTGGAATATCTGGAAAGTCCTGAAAACATCCCTGGAACAAATGGACCCTATTTATGTGGGTAATGAGTTTAGCTGTGTCATGGACATCAGTGGAGAGTCCTTTGTGCTTGCAAGATCATTAAACTTTCAGCAGTTCCTTTCCAAATGTAGCAACAGTGGGAATCCCATTTCTAGGGAAG
>VWYI01023226.1:1174-23694 GCA_013399455.1 Anthoscopus minutus
AGGACCATTTTCTTCAATATTTTGAGTTTATCTTCCCTATTAAACTGTCTCTAAAAATACTTTTGTATATTATCAAGTAAAACATGTTCTTGATAAACTCTTACGATCAAAATTAACTCTAAGGAACTTGAAAAGATGTTTCCTGGAATACTGATAAGTAGAAATCCCTGAGGGTTTAGTGACTAAATATTGTGCAAATAAATGTCTTCAGATTTGTCCAAACTCTGAAAACTGATGAATAATATATTATGAGAAGAAAATCCAAATTTAAGTTCTTTATTTTTTCAGTGTTCTTAATGAGTTCATCATGAAAAACCCAAGTCTGGAGAATAAGAAAGATCAAAGAGATCTACAGGTAAGAAATTTGTTGTATGTGTCTTTTGAAAATATTGAACTATAAATCATAGACTCGTAGAGTAGCTCAGTTTGGAAAAAGCCTTAAAGATCATCCAGTTCCCAGTGCAGGGAAGATATTGACCTCTTGGAGCAAGTCCAGAGGAAGATCCACCAAGTTGATTAGTGCAATGGAGCACCTCTCTTAAAAGAAAAGGCTGAAAGAATTTGGTTTGTTCAGCCTGAAAAAGAAGGCTTCCATAACCTAGAGGAAATCACAAGAAAGACAGAGAGGGACTGTTTACACAAGAGCATGCAGTGACAGGACAAGGGGGAACAGCTTCAAAGTGACACTAGATTTAGATTAGATATTAGGAAAAAAAATCTGTACTGTGAAGGTGGTGAGGCACTGGAACTGGTTACCCAGAGAAACTGTGGATGCCCTGTCACTAGAATTGTTTAAGGCCACTTGGATAAGGTTCTGAACAATCTGGTTTAGTGTAAGGTGTCCATGTCCATGACAGTGGGGTTGGAACTAGATGCTTGAATGTACTAGAAATATTTTATATCAGTTCTGTAGTATGAAATGACTCTTAAATATCTTCTTCTTATATTTACAGTTTGCTGAAAAAACCTCTCATTTGCAGTGAAGTTATTAATCACTGATAACATAGAAATTATTTGAAACAATTCTGTATGTGGTTATATAGATTTTCTACATGTCAGGGCAATGAATACAGCCCTTCTGCACAAAGTTCTTAAAATGCTTGGGGTTTTTTTCTACCAGGATGTAACACACAAGATAGTGGATGCCATTGGGGCAATTGCTGGTTCTTCCTTGGAACAGACCACTTGGCTAAGACGAAACCTAGAGGTTAAGCCTTCCCCCAAGATAATGGTTGATGGAAACAACTTAGAATCAGATGTTGAAGGTAGGTTCATTTTCATCTTTATTTAAAACAAAACATTCATTTTTCAGGCTAAAATTAATGAATAGAACAGCTTTGCTATATTTGAATGTATGTAAAATTCTTCAGTGTTGTTCCATCACTAGTGTGTCTGGCAAAGTTTATGCATCTTCAAAATATATGTTTTTAAAATATGCTGTAAGGTAAATAATGGCTTGAGAAAATTAACTTTGGACATTTTTTATTATTATCTACATTTAGATATGCTGTCTCCAGCAATGGAAACTTCAAATATAACTCCATCTGTTTATAGTGTCCATGCATTGACCTTACTTTCTGAGGTAAATGTTTCCTTGTAGATTATTAGTAGTGTCCTATAATAAACTTCTGTATTGTGAAAAGCTTTTGACTAGAAACCTTTTTCCTTAATGGGAAATGCTGATGCGAATGGATTCTGGATCTTGTCATGTAAAAGTATAAAAATTTCATTACTAACCCATTGAGATGGATGAGGTGTAAAGCATGGCCTTTCAGTTGTGTAGTATAGCAAACTTCTTTGTAAACTTTGTGTGTTTATCTTTGTGGTACATTTACTGGTGATAATTGCAGTCAGTCTTCAAATTTTTTTCTTTGTCTGTAGTTTATTCTGTAGAATGGTTTGATCAGGAGCTTGTGCTTTTACCTTAACGTGTTATAAAAATGATGGAATCATTATAATCTAGATTTTGCATGGTACCTGAAATGAGATCACTTCTGTCATAAACTTGAATGTTCAGTAAAGAACATTACACAAAAAAATGCTGAATGGTAGGTAAAATGCAATTTAAGAATGCATTATAACGTATCTTCCTCTCATTTTATAGGTTTTGGCTCATCTCCTGGACATGGTTTTCTACAGTGATGAAAAAGAGAGAGTTATTCCTTTGCTTGTAAATATTATGCACTATGTTGTGCCCTACCTCCGTAATCACAGGTATCTTCGGTTTATTGAATTGATGTAGATGTCTACAGCCAGTAGAAATTTGGACAGTGGTACTTAAGCTGAAACAGGCATGACAAGGATTAGATGTCTATCAAGCTTTCTGCAGAGCAACAATTCAAAGTTGGTTTATGTTGACTTTTTCTTTGTTTAGTGCTCACAATGCATCCAGCTATCGAGCTTGTGTCCAGTTGTTAAGCAGTCTTAGTGGATATCAGTATACAAGGAGAGCATGGAAAAAGGAAGCCTTTGACCTCTTTATGGATTCCAGTTTCTTCCAGATGGATGCTTCCTGTGTTAACCAGTAAGACTTTGTTCTTCTTGCTTGTGTCAATGGCTCTTACAAATTTTATGTATTCCATTAATATGTGGGCCAAAATTTCCCAATAGATCTTTACTGAGAGAAATAGAGGTTTTCTGTGGTTTAGGTTACAATGTGAAATATTAAACTTGTATAAAGTATATTTCTATGCACATATCTGTTTTTAAAAATAATTCTCTTAAAATTAATAAAAAAGTTTTGTGAGGAAAATATGGTTAGAATTTGTAGAAACATACAATGATTTGCATTGCAAGAGACCTTAAGGATCATCTAGTTCTAATCCACCTGCCATGGACAGGGGCACTTTCTACTAGACCAGGTTGCTCCAAGCCCCATCCACCCTGGCCTTGAACACTTCCAGGGATGGGGCATCCACAGCTTCACCAGGCAACCTGTGCCAGGGCATCACCACCCTCACAATAAAGAATTTCTTCCTAGTATCTAAATCTGCCCTCTTTAAAAGTGAGATTACTATAAAAGTAATTCCCTCTTGTCCTATCACTGCATGACCTTGTAAAAAGCCATTCTTCAGCTTTCTGGAGGCTCTTTAGGTACTGGAAAGCTGCTAAAAAGCTGCTTTCCCTGGAAAGATCAGGGCAAGATGTCCCTGAAGCCTTCTCTTTACTAGTCTGAATAACCCCAACTCTCAGCCTGTCTTCATAAGATCTTCATAAGAGACATGCTCCAGCCCCCTGATCATCTTTGTGATCCCTTCAAATGAGTCCACATCCTTTGTTCCAGAACTGGCTGTAGTACTCCAGGTGGGGTCTTACCAGAGCAGAGTAGAGAGGGAGAATCACCTCCCTTGATCTCTTGGCCATGCTTCTGATGCAGTCCTGTATACAGTTGACCCTCTGGACTGTGAACACACATTGACAGATAAAATTCAGTTCTTCATCTTCATCCACCATCAGCCCCAAGTCCTTGTCCTCAAAGCTGCTCTCTGTATTAATTTTGGGCTCAGCTGGTATTTGTGCTTGGACTTGCTCTGACCATTCTTCAGCATCTTGCACTTGGCTTCATACTTTGCAAGGTTTGCATGGGCCCACTTCTTAAAACTGTCAAGGGCCCTCTGAATGGCATCCCTTATTTTCTTGGAAAAGAGGGTTTAAGAAACACAGTTTCAGATCAGATAACACCAATTAAATGGTGCCTTAGGAAGCAGAGAGCTTGGATTGGAAGTCTTAGCCTAAACTGAAAGAGCAGAAAAAGTTTTGCAAATGTTCCTGAAAATTTTTGATTTTTTCTTGCTTTTCTGATTTGTGTGTGATTTTCCTCTTTTAGTTGGAGAGCTATTATGGATAATTTGATGACACATGACAAAACCACATTCAGAGATTTGATGAGTAAGTACTGATATATTAGTGATTTTTCTCCAGTATAAACATTAAATAAATTTAAAAAAATCTTAAATAAAACACTTCTTCAACATTTATTGCAATTTGATTTATTCAGTGTGTTTTGTGTTTTGACTATTTTTTTCCGGAGATCCATAAATAACCTGAAGTGAGAGAATTTCATATCATCCTGGCACGCAGTGAATTTTGCCTATATGGCAGAGTTAATTAAGCAGAGTGGGTGAGGGTGATTTTTGGTTGATTTGGGTTTGAAGATCTGACACGGCTTAAAAAAAATTGCTTCGTCACATTTGAATTTTGTAAGCATCAATACATGCAAATTTTATTTTAAAAAATGGCTAAACTCTTTCCCAAAAGGCCCTAAACCCACTGTTGTATATACTTACAGGTTTTCTTTCAACTTTTATTTTGTATTTCTGGTTACAGATTCAAATTCTAAACCACACTTCATCTTAACATTTGCTTTCAATCCCCATTATTGCAAAGAAAGAGTTATTTGTGCCTTGAAGTGAAACAGAAGGGAAATTTGTAAGCTCTTGACTGCACATTCCCTTTTCTCTTTCAGCACGAGTGGCTGTGGCCCAGAGCAGCTCTCTCAATCTGTTTGCTAACCGAGATGTGGAGCTGGAGCAGCGTGCAATGCTCCTCAAGAGACTCGCCTTTGCCATTTTCAGCAGTGAGATAGACCAGTACCAGAAATACCTGCCAGACATACAAGGTCAGTAAATATGTATCATTTAGTGGACTTCTGCCTGTTAACTGTGGAATGCTTGTATGACAGAGTAACAGCAGGTTAAAGTTTCATCCTGCAATATCAGTGTGTGATACTGTTTCCATAGCTGAAACAAAGTTTCTGTGAATTTTGGTTAAAATGTTTTCAGTCTTAAATGACTGCAAAATAGGCAGGTTTTGTAGTTGCAATTGGCTTTAATCTGGGTAATTTCACTGATCTGTTGTTTTATCCCTTAATCAATATCCTTGGATACCTGCACAATATGTTTTGACATGAACATCTGAGGTACAAAAAACAGTCAGTAAGGGATAAATAAAAAACCTGATCTGGACATTTTGAATTCTTGATTTCTTTTGCTGGTGTTTCCTCTGTCCAGTTTCTGTCTTATTTATCACTGAAGTTTATTTCTTACAATGACCCTTTACCTTAAGTGACTGGGAATAGGAGCTGCTTGGATTTTTTTTTTTTTAAGATGATGCTGATAGTTACAGCAGCAGCTTTTAGATGTATCATCTTCTCATACCACCAAAGGGACACTTTGGTCTCTTCTTTAATATGGAAAGTCAGTTGCATCAATTTTTTTCTTTTATTTGCTTTGGGATCTATTTTTTGTAAAATTATTTGGTTTGTTGGTTTTTTTGTGGTTTGTTTTTGTTTTTATTTCCAATCAATTCAGTAGCTGAGATTTGTGATGTTCATGGAATCAGGTGATTTTACTGTGTGAACTCCTACATGCATGTATGTTGGTTTGATTGAAAAATTTCTTTGTGTCTGCCTCTATGTATATTGAATGCCTAGAGTTGATCATAGTTCAATAAAGCTATGTCATCCCTTTGTAATTTTTCAAGTACTATGAAGGTGCAGTGTTTTAATAACAAAACTACATCAGAGTTGTTTAGGCTGTTGTTGTATTGTTTGGAATCTGTTAACTCCTCCAGAGGTTTTGCCCCTGTTGTAAGGGGTAAATCTCTGCATAAGATAAGCAAAGTTCCCAGATGCACTGTTGCATTTATGTAGAGAACTTGACCAAAATAGGTGACTGCACTGTTTAGAGGTTTCTCTCTTTTGTTACTTTTTTGATGGAGTGGTTATTTCTTTATGTTGACAGAATAGAACTAGTGAAGTACTTGAACAGTGATGTGGCAGGTACTTAAAGTTAGCATTCTGAGTAAATGAGGGAAAGAGAAAATTCTCAAATTATTTGGGACTGAGGGAACCTTCTTGGCTTTTTGTTTCAGAAAGGCTGGTAGAAAGTCTCCGGTTGCCACAGGTGCCCACCCTTCATTCTCAAGTGTTCCTGTTTTTCAGAGTATTGCTTTTAAGAATGTCTCCACAGCACCTTACCTCACTTTGGCCAACCATGATCACTGAACTGGTGAGTTGCAGGTGTCATTCATTATTTAGAATACTGATGCACATCTGAGACAGAACCTCATTCCTCCTCAATATTTTTAAGAAAATCGCTTCTTGAAGTCGTACAGATAAATGTGCAATGGCCACAAATTGAAAGCTGGCTTATTTCCGTAGTCCCAATATCTGGTTTTTGTGATGAAATTGAGTATCTGTTGGCTTACACTGTTTCAGCTATCTCCTGAACTAAATTTGCATTTGCCTTCATGAATCATTGGCTCATTTGTTCCCTACTGAATCCTAGTTCAACTTTTGCTTATGTAGGTGTACCCTCTCCACCATTCCTGCTCCTCTCTTCTATTTCAGTGTTCCCTGTTTCTACTTTCCTGGTCATTCTTCTTCCAGCAATGGGGATAAGAATCCATGTATAGGAGTCAGAATCGATGTTTTATTGGCAGCTGATGGTCATTCAGGTCACATTGTGGCTAAATTTTGTGACTAGATTTATGCAAGGCTTGGCTCAGATTTCTTCTTTCTCTTTTTACTCTTCATAACAAAAATGTAAAAATGTTTACTTCTGGAGTTTCTACCTGCAGAATCTCCTTTGTTGGCTGTTTGACACACTCTTTTGCGTTTCAGCTTTGGCAGTGGGAATGGAGGAGAGTGATTGGTGCATGCTCTGATCCATTCAGCCTGTTATTCAAGGAGTTCCTAAGGGACTGAATAACAGAGGGAGCAAACCAGAATCATTGCTGTGATTATTTTTCTTCAATCTGCAGGCATCTAACCTAGCCCTTGAATTGACCACAGGTCCAAGAAATAGAAGGAGAAAAGCTATATAACATATTTTAAAGTGTGTTGTTTTAGCAATATATGTATTTCATTTTAAGCCTGTTAATAGTGGAAATACTAGAAAACCCATTCTACTCAGTGTGGTCTTCTGATTCCTGTTCTGTCCCCTGGAATTTACACAAGTTGCCACAGTCTTGGAACTACTTTCAGTTAGCAGGACTGTGGTGCTTCTGGGAATTCACACCTGAGCCTTACTGCTCCATTAAATGATTCTTTATTCCCATTTCATTTAGGTCTTGCTCTCTTTCTAGGCAGTGGAGGGGATTAGCCTTTGAGACCTTTCCTGGCCATAAAGGAGACAGTTTCTTGTGGCCTTTGTGTTATTCAGGTTATATATAAGGGATGAAAGAGCTTTGGGGTTCCAGTGTCCACTCCTACAGGAGAGGAAATAAAGCTACCAACTATTTCTCTAAGGCTTATTACTCAGGCTTTTCTATAGTATTTTCCTGAGTCATAGTCCGTTAAAAATGATACTAAAATGTAGCATTTGATCTTCAGGTGCAAGTGTTTTTACTGATGGAACAGGAACTCACTGCTGATGAAGACATTTCCAGGTAAATGTATGAACTTCTGCCTGTTTAACTTTATAAAAATCCTTTGGTATGCTGATGGGGAGTTGTATCATTCTTTAATTTGTCTTAGAGTTGTTGAGCTCAAATGAGAAGAATAGCTAAAGGGTAGTTCAGTCTGACTGCAGTACCAGGGACAGACCGTTCAGGACAAAACAAAAGAAGTCCTGCTGTCAGATTGCTCTTAAATCACTATGGGAAATTATACAATACAAGTGTGTGAGTTCTTACAATGTCTGCACTGCTGCTGCAATTAAATTATGCATGGCATGACTTACACTATTGCTGTGTCATACACTTACTCTAAATAAGACTGATGTGCTTTTTTTTCTAAATAAAGGCATAGTTTCTTCTCATATTAGGAAAATGAGGTCAATAATTTCTCTTGTTTTGTTACCCATTTGTATCTCATCTATTTTCTGTACAGTGTGATCCAATTTCACTCAATGCTAGTAGCAAAGGCAGGTTTCTCAAATAAGCCAGAATTATTTGCCCAAGTTTTGCTCACTCTTTTCCTAAGCTCTCTTTGGTTTTTTGAAGAGCTTTTCCCTCAAATAAAATAATATCAACATGACTGACAGTTTTAAACTTCCTCATAATTTGAATATCTGGGAATAAGATGCAGTGCAACACATTCATTCTATATTGACATTTTATTACGTAGATATATATATATGCATACAGATCTGCACTCATGGCACAGACTTGTTCTGGGATTTGATTTATGAATTTAGGATTATGCTGGTAAATAAAGATTTGTGTGTTTGTAAAAGCAAGTAAGAAAAATAAAGCTTTCATTGTAGCAGAAGGTTGTTATGACTCACCTCCCTGCTATATATATTTTAGAACTTCTGGCCCATCTGTTGCTGGTTTGGAGACAACTTATACAGGTGGCAATGGTTTTTCCACATCCTACAATAGCCAGAGGTGGTTGAACCTGTATTTGTCTGCTTGCAAATTTCTGGATTTGGCTCTAGCTTTACCATCTGAAATCCTGCCTCAATTTCAGATGTGAGTAGAAAACATTTTCATTTAAGTTTTTGGATGTTTTTCTATGCCCCTTGGTAAAATTCTAGTGTATAAAAAAGTCTTTGGTTTTCTGTTTCCCTTCTTTCTTTGGACTGCAGCCAGGGCAGCCCATTGTTCATTCCCTCACAGTATCTGAGTGGCCCCCTGGGCAAATGATGCTGCATATCAAACTAGCTCAAGCTGGTTTGATTTAGCCTGTGACAAGAGATTTGCCACATTTGGCAGATCATCAGTAGTAGTGATTTATTCAAGTATTTTATTTTTAAAGTACTTCGTTGCAGTAATGCCTAAGAACTTAAAATACACCCACTTCTCTCTGTGAGCAATGCATGAGATCAGAGGACTGCATGTCATCTCAGCATGACTTGCTTAAATGACTCTTGCACACTCTGTCTGGAAGTTGTGGCAGCAAACCTTTTTAGAAAGGGTATCCCATAGTTTTTTACTGGTCAGTAGTGGGCATGTGTACAAACTGCTTCCTCAGTGCCTCTACAGTCCTGTTCCATTGGAAAAAATGAATGCAAAACAACTGGCATTTGCTGGAGATCTTCGGAATGAGAGGCCATGAAGGACAAAAGAAAGTATTGTGCCTCTTCCTTTACACTGCACACTGGTGACTGTGTGAGGGATGCTGCCCTGGCACAGCTCTGTATACATTTGGTCACCCCTAATTATTCTGCAGTTTAAAAGACACTCATGGGTTAGAGGCCAGAAAGATTTGCACACAGTTAGGCTGTGCCCTGTAGTATTTCTAAATCTAATGCTAAAGTTTTTTTTCATTTATTTCTACTTGTGAGGGTTGACTTGGGTTTCTTTTTTTCCTCCTTCCTTCTCTGATACTTCACCAGATTTCCTCATCCATTCATTTTTGATTGCTCAGAAAAGCCTGCATGTTCAGTACATCTGCTTGTGTTATGTCATGGCAGGTATCGCTGGGCTTTTATTCCAGAAGCATCAGATGATTCAGGCTTGGAAGTACGAAGACAAGGAACACATCAGAGGGAATTCAAACCCTACGTGGTGCGTCTGGCAAAGCTGCTGCGAAAAAAAGCAAAGGTATGGTGCTTTTTTATTTTGCTTTTCACTGAAAAGTTTCATGTACAGTAACTCAAAACAGTGTTTGGGTTTCGATATTTTAGTTTTTCTTTAATGAAAATGAAGAATGGAATAGATTTTTTTCTGGTGTAGGAGAGTCCAGCTGGAGGAATCTCAAGTCAACAACAGGCAAAAACCATGGGTAAGTATAGAAAACAGATAAATGAAACAAAAACACCAAGGTCCAAACCAAACAAAAAAGCCCCAAAATTAATCAAACAGACAGCAGAAAAATTCATAACCTGCTATGGTCAAAATAGTTATGATCATTGACTTTGGATTTCTAAATTAAAAGTATTAATTAAAAAGTAAAATATGCTCCATTATCTAATATTTTTTAACATAAAATCGCTTTCAGATAGCCAGTCATATATGTAGATACTAGTCTGACTACCTAATTTTTGAAGTAGAAAACCAGTTTTGTTAATAACAGTCAAATATTTAAAAACCTGTTGCATTCCTAAATGTGACAGAACTGAGTTCTGAGACTGAGTAGAGCCTGTGATGAAAAGGAGAAGGCAGAGATCAGCAGAAACAGTTCTGGGGAGATCTTGGCAGCACAATTTGTAGAGTGGGAGCAGGATCAGGGTTGTCATTATGTTGGTGCATGGTATGTATTAAACCCCCAACTGGGGTTGGACTTATCTGCAGATGAAGCCAATGCAAGCTGGCCCAGCCCTGTCCCAGGGAGATCCCTTCTTCTGCCACAAAGTAAGAACATTGCTGTCAGATACTTTGCTGCTCCTGCTGTGAGGACAGAGCCCTCTTGGACAGGCAGTTCACTGAGAAGTGTTGATGGGTGAGCCAGGGAAGAAGTGCAAAGCCATATGTCAGAAAGTTTTGAAGCCTTATTCTCAGGTTTCTCTCTGTGTTGATGTCTTTGTAAGGGCTGTAACGCTGGCAGCTTGCTGTAGCTACAGCATTTACAATCTCAAGTGTCTTCAGTGAGTAAAGGAACTCCTGCTGAGATACAAGGCTACATTAAATTTAGGGATAACTTAGTTGCAGGCAGATATGAACTATTGAAGCAAGGCTCACAATTATGGGGAATAAAACTAGTATCTGATACATATATGCATCTTGCATTTTATCATTTTTGAACGATGAAGATGGGACTAAATTTCTCTTCTTGCATGTATAAAGGAGTAATGAGTTTTCACTGCCTGCTCCTCAGGCATAGTCTCTAACCCTGGTGTTCAACATAGTATCTGTTAGAAAGTTTTCACGCTCCAGGTAATCTCTGTGCATGAATTTATACATCATGTGTGATTTATACATATTTATATAAATATACATGCTGCTGGTAAGTACTGTATGCTGAGATAGATGCCTGAAGTCAGGACTCTCACAGTATGCTTCAAGAATTCAGAAAACATCCTGGAATTTCTGGAACCCCTTAGTCATGGCAGCAGTTACACACTAACCATAGGCAGGTGTATGATGATGAGATAACCATGAGATAATGGATATTGATTTCAGGCTTCATTTCTTCTTTATGCAGAGGAGAATACTATTATATATAGGTGTGGGTTTTTCTTAGACAATAACTGAGAAAAACAGAGTGGATCCTTATTTCCCTGCAGGGCACTCTGACTCATGTTTAGATTCATATAGTATGGTGCTACTCAAGCTCTGTTGTGTGAGGGAAATGTGCTTAAAAACCTCCTTCGACAGTGCTGGAAATAAAGAGAGACACAAAGTGGCAGTGCTGGTTTTGTCTAGTGGTGTCTTGGCCATACTAGCTGGAGTCTGCCATTTCTGGATCACAGACTTGTTGGGGTGGGTGATTTTTCCAGCTGAAGCACAGCATCCAACCAAGCAACTGCACGGCCTTCATGGCAGAGTATTCTTTTCATATATGAAATGCAGTCTGAAAGTTCTCCTCTTTCCTTCCACAGGACAAACAGGAGGACTTTAAGACGGTGGTTTTGGAGGGAATGGAGATGGCCAAGCATCAGGTGAGGGTGGCCTTTGATGCTTGAGTTGTGGAACAAGCTTGCCATAATAATACCATCACCTCAAGGCCCCAAGCACTATTTAGCATTCAGTAAGAACTAAGAGATTAGATTTGTTATAGAACAAAGCTGAGAGAATTTTGAGGTATAAGAATCCTTATTCTTGTAGATAACTTTAATTTTTTAAAAAAGGGAAAGTTTTTAAGTTGGTTTCCTGTACAAAATAGATTACAAAAAGCTGATGTTAGTTCTAAGAATTATGATTGCAAATCATTATAAAATTAAATTATAAAATATTTTTTGTCAGGTAAGAAACACAGAGTCCCTGGTTTGTCTCTATCAAATTAACTGTTGTTTTAAGCATCTATGGAATTAGTAGTATTTGCTCTGCCAATACTGCCATGAGGAAATGGCTTGGACCATTGGGTTGTATTTCATTGCTCAGAGTTGGAATTTGCATATGCAGTCCATTTGGTTGACTGCTGTGTGACACGGACACTTGCTGCTTGCTGGGGGCACATCCTGCTCAGCATCAGGTAATGCTAAGCATGGCACAGAAACAGTGTGGAGAAATTATCCTCTGTGAATACAATGAGAAGTTTTTTAAGGAGAAACTCTAAAAATTAGTATCTTCATTTAAAGAAGGAGGCATCGACAACTCCTTTTGTGTGAGCCTTTCTTTTCAGAAGACTTGTAAAGCTAAAATAGTGATCTCCTGTGGCAGGGAGCCAAGCCACCAGATATATTCATACTGAATTTAAACCTAATTGGGGTTTGCAAAATGGGTGCCATGTAGGCTTCTCAATTGCAGGACAGTTGCCTCATGCAAAACTTTTATTTGCTTAAGTATCATATGTCTTGAAAAAACTCTGTTTACTCAGAGGCTGTGCAGTCAGTGCTCCTTACCTTCTGCTCTGCTCCCACTGCTGCCCTTTCCCCTTCATTCTTCTTTTATTTCCAGGTGGGCCCCCTGCCTCAGCCACAGCCACTACCAAGGCAGTGGGACACAGGTAGGACAGGGCTAGATCCACAGGTGGCTATTCTTGGTGAGGCCTTTGTGCTTCTTTTCTCCTTCCTTGCAGAATAAATGCTGGAATTCTCCTTCATGGTAGAAACTCTCTGTACCAGTTTGTCAGTAACAGTACAAACAAGGTGTTTCTAGTGGTGATAGTACCTTACTGTCTAGATTTGAGTATGCTTTTTGACTCAGAGATAAAGGAAATAGGGAAGAACCATATAAGAACCTTGATGCTGGTGCTTAGGTATTTCAGTATGCAGATTCTTAAGGCAGCCCTAAGCAGGGTTACAGCAGTGTGCTGCTGCTGATGAGCATCTGGTGTGTGACTACTGCCTTCACTTGTGGGGTTCCTGAAATTCTTTCCTTTGACATTCCTCCATGAAATGGAAAGAACATAAAAATTGACTTCTGAGAATACACAAGGAATAGCTGAGCCATTTTCCTTTGTGAACAACTATAAGTGTTTCTCAGAATGTCCATGTGTGTTATTTGTGATACTAAAAATAGCACTGCTTTTTGCTCTTCCAAAAAACTGTGAACTGAAGCTGCAAAGTGAAATTACTTTTTATCTGTTTTAACCTCCTCTGGGGTTTATTGTCACTGATGCTGGCAGTATCAGCTAGTGAAGTGTGTGTGTGTGTGTGTGTGTGTGTGTGTGTGTGTGTCACCAGAGAGGAGCCTGCTTTGGAAAGCAGCTGAAGAAGCTCACAACTTCCAGCTGTCACCAGCTTGGGCCATATGTGTTGCCCACAGGATGCTGCCTGGGAGCAGCTCCACAGGGCTGCATGGTGGGGGCTGCCTTGCTTTTGGACAGCCCTGGACTGTGTTGGACTCAAACGCCCACTGCAACTCTTCCATTTGCATCAGCTGATTGCCACCTGTCCACTCCCAGCCACTGCCTCTACAGGGCATAGTGAGAGGGAACAGATCTGCTTTGGAAGCTACACTTCAGCATTGGTGTGTTTTGTGGATAGGACAAATATTTTTGGACTTCAGAAAAACATTTCATTAGTCTTTTGTTTACACCTGTGCTTTTCCTGTTTTGTTCTGTATTATTTCATGTCTCTGTATTTGCAGAAAAACCCAGAGGAGGATGGCTCAGGGAAAACACTAAGCTGGGAACCAGGTCACTTGCTTTTAACCATCTACACCGTTCGCAGCATTGAGCAGCTCTTGCCTTTCTTCAATGTACTCAGCCAAGTTTTTAACAGCAAAGTCACAAGCAGATGTGTTGGACACTCAGGGAGCCCTGTCCTTTACCCCAACTGTTTTCCTAGTAAGGACATAAAAATGGAGAACCTCAAGGCCTTCTCCAGCAAAGCAAGACAGAAGATAGAAGAAATGGTTGAGAAGGATTTTCTTGAAGGTGTCATAAAATCATGAACCAAACTGGTACTATTCAGCCTATATGTAGTGTAACTATCTAAATGAAATACTGTATCTTTCCCAGTTGTATAGTATTCTTTTCTTACTTTGTATGTAATGAAATACTTAATGTTGTATTTAAGTTAAATATTTGTAAATAAGAGAAGTTATGGATGTGGCCTGAATCAAGTTTAAATATTGGTGGCTCATATTGATTATAGTGCCTACTACTTACAGTAAATGTTTTGTTGTCTTGAGTTCTGTCTTAAAAAAAAAAGGAAAAAAAATACAAGGTGCACATTTTTTCAATTTGTTTCCAGTTTATTTTTGTCTTTTTTTTTTTAAGATCTGTTGGAACTTGTGCTTATTTAATAACTTGTAAAATGCTATTATGGCAGGAGTTAATACAGGACTACAATGAACTGTTTGTCAGAGGTAGACACCCTGAACCAAAGCATGCCAAGGAGGATACTTGGTGTGTTTAAAACATTGCATCCTGTTGGCCCAGCCCCTTCGTGGTGCTGGGAAGCAGTTAAGGCCACAGAAGACAAAGTTGTCTCTGTTCCTTCCCTCTCAAGTGTGATTATAAATACTATTACTACAAATCACTTGCTTAATAATGTCATACAGTTTCTAATGAAGATAATATTGCAATAATAGATTATTATTTGCAAATATTCTTTTTCATTATATTGTTTCCCCCTCAAAATGAGGTGAACTGAATCTGAAGATTAGTGACAGCCTCTGTCTTACACTGTTTGCCCACAGATGTTTGGGCCACTGGGGGAAGGTGGGGATGATGATTCTGCAGCAGCAGCCACTGTGAGCAGTCACAGTAGAGCTCCAGTTATGCAGCCATGGCCAGTGCTCTGAGGGTGTGGAAGTTGGATTTCAGGCACAATGTGACAATGAACTAAGTTGGAGCAGGGAGGGGCAGAATTCCTTCTGGATATGGCCATGGCTTGCCATGAGGTTAGACAAACTCTGGGAGGGGCACAGTCCACAACAAGAGCATCTCATTAAGAGGTAAGTTGCTAAAGGAGGTTAAGAATAAACAGAGTAATATTCCACTCAGTTCTGATCAATCCTTGCTACTCCCAGAAACGGTTGGTTCTGTGCACAGCAGCACATGGTAAAAAAAGTAATATTAAAAGATAAGGGAAGTTGTGTGCTTTAACTGCCATTCATTATATAGGCTGGGGTGGCGCTCCTTTTCCACCAGCGAGGTGGAAAACAGCCAGGCTCACTTCATGGGCGAGTGCATCTGCATTCTCCTGTGGAATGTTGGAAAAGTTAGTTATGCTGCTGTCAGCAAGAGAAGAATAGAGCAAATATATGATATTAAGGCAAGCATTCTCCTGCAAATGCTGTGTTCTCTATATTGCTCCATCAGCCACTGCAATCCTGTTTGTAGGATCATGTGGGGAGAGCAAGACCACTGCTTTTGCTGTGACCTTTAAGTTCAGATCTGCACTAACTTAACAGCGGCCAGAATTTTTATTTCTATTTTGCCTCTCATGAAATTGTGTAGTTAAGGGCTGCTTTGGTAACTTTCTTCTTAACCCTGAGGTCTCAGAAGGCTGGTTGTCCTTTCAAAATCATCTGGTGTTAAATCTGCCTTTATAAACATTTATATTTTCCTTTTGAAGATAAACATTGAGAACATTAAACATTACTTTTCTAAATAAAAGAAAATCCAAAGTGAATTTTTGTGATCACAGTCTTTTTTCCAAATTTAGTATGTGTTAAGTGTGATTAAATGAGAAGTAGGGAAGCAGACTTCCTTCATCACCCCCTCTGCTAGGCAAAAGATTGTCTAATGTGAAGAAGCCCACTCATAAATGAGTCAAGCTCTGACCTGTGTGTCTGCCTCAGCATAGATTCTGACGACGTCCTCTGTTCCTGACGGGCGGACAAACGCCCGGGACAGGTTGTACTTCTTTACAAGGGCATCGATTTTCTCCTGTAGCCCTGGCGGCGTCAGCGCTCGCCTTTCTGCATCCGTTGTGTCAATAACGCGCCTGTCTGCAACCTGTGGCATCAGAAACAGGACAAGAGACAAGTTCAAGGTTGGCTGTGTTGTGCTGCCTGGAGAAGAGGTCAGTTTGGGAGCTAATAAAGGGCTACTTGAACACTTGGGGTCCCTGGGATCTTTGCAGCATCTATTAATCCAGTCCTGAGAGGCCTCAGCTTCTCAGTTCCAAAAGAGGGTCAGTTCTGAACATGCCTTCTTGGTCAGTTTGAAGTGAAGCTCCAGCTTTTCCCAGTAGATCAGAAACTTGTTTTCTCCAATTCATTTAGAGCCCAGAGCTTCCTTACTGTATCTAACAGAATGCTGCCACATGGCCTCTTCTGCTCAAGCTTTGTCCCAATATTGGAAAGGATACAGAAGCAAGAGCTTAAACATTGAAGATATACAAAGTGATGCAGCAAGAAAAATTTAGCTGCCCAGCAGGTAGAGGCCTTAGAAAAACAAGATTTTTCTAATTTTAAAGTTAGAATTCCTTCCTACCTTAACATTTGAAGAGTTTTGGTCAGGTTTTTCCATTTTACATAGTTGGCTATTATTTCATCTTTTTTAAAGTCATATTTCTATTTTAGTCCAAGTGAAATTCTTGTCCCTCCTCTGGGCGATCCCCCAGCTTCTTTGGCATATTGCTGCCCTTTCATGGTCTGTTTCAGCTTTAAAATAAAGCTGAAATCAAAATGTGTACAGGCAAAAGATGCTGTGAGCAGGGCCTCCAGAGGCTGCAGTAGCCTGAGCCAGCATGGCTGGTAACTCACCTGGACCTTGAGCAGCCGATTGGGAAGGTCAGCATAGAGAGAGTCCCACTGCTGCACAGTCAGACCCTTCAGAGCCAGGATTGCTTCGATAACCAGCATGTCCGAGACAGCATCGCCAACAGTCTGCCAACAGGGAGGGAAAAACACTGCAGCAGTGAAGACAGGCAGGCAAGATTTCATCAGGAAGCTTCCAGCAGTCCCCAGCAGCAGCAGCCTGACAGGAGCTCACAAGCAAGCTAACCCTGCCAACACCGTGGTTCACTTCTCTCAGTTTTTACCTGATTAATCAGGTCAATCATGTTTTCAAGCATCTTTGCTGCTTCTCTTTTTTCACCATCCTTCTCCTCTTTTACCAGTTGTCGTATTTTAGTTTCAGCAGCTTTACTAAACAGTACCTAGAAGAAAAAGGTGAGAGCTTGCCAAGATGAAACCAGGATATATGCAGTAGTGAGTACAAAACTTTTACCATCTAAGCCTTAATAACCATCATTAATGTTTGGTACCATTAATTCCCATCCCCCCATAAAGCACAGAAGAGGCAATGCTATGTTAAAGACAGAGAAGCAAACAAGTTATTTTCTAACAAGGAGAAAAAGTCTCATTTATAAAACTAAGCAGAGTGAAAAAACCTCCATCTCCAGGTAATTTAGCTGAAATTTTGTACATAGTGGCTGCTCATACTTACTGTGCCATGTCCATTTGCCTCAAAATAAACCCCCACATCAAACTCCTGAGCCTTGTGGTGCAAGTGTTTCACTCCTGTTTTGACACAGTGCACAGGTACCTGCAGCCCAAGGGTGTGCAGAGAATGACAAGGTTACAGACTCTCCTCAGAAGGCTGGAACTGAGCACCAACCTGCAAGGACTGTTGCAAACTCATATTTCATGGCTACTGAGGCCTCGGAGCCAAAATGCTCCACTATTACTGCAGAGCCAATTAAAAAAGATTTAATTTATTCCTGTATAAATCAAGGCTAATTAAAGAAACAAAGAAATAAAATCCAATTGAGTTTATAGCTTCAGGGAACACACTAGATTCACATACAAACAGAAATAATACCTTCTCTCAATTCCCAAACATTTAGCTTACTGCAGAAAATGAAACAACCAGTATCAAAGTATCAAGGAGCCTTTATTGACTGGGTTGCAAGGCTATGAAGTCCTCAGTTTGTTTAAGTACCAAGGAATTTTATTAAACATTTTTTTAATTAATAAAACTGACTATAACTTTTTAAGCTCTACTGTCTTGCACCTCCTTTGCCACCAAGAATTTAGTCACTACTGGAGGTTTGAAAGAGCAATTTATTTTTGATTTTAATTTTCCTAGCAATCATACTACAGAAGCATTTACTTTTAAAATAAAAAAATGCAAACTACCCAGAAATAACACAGTGACTACCTTTAGTGTTTCCTGGAGGTAGCGTGTTGAATTCCCATTGGCGTAAGCTGTTTGTACCACTGCCATCTTGAAGTTCTGTTTCACCTGAGCAAACCAGTAAGCCAAGTTTTACTGTCCAATAGGCACATAGGATAAATGTAAAAAAGGATACATGGAAAGATAAAAAAAGGATAAATGGAAAAAAGGATAAATGAAAATATAATCAGAACTGTCAAATACACAATTAAAACTCCTGAGTACCAGAGGGAGGCATCAGCTCACCGAGAACTTCTGTATGTTTAAAACAACGTGAATTCTGTTCAAGTGAGGCACAGGACTGATTCTTTCTACAGCTGGTTCACTTTAGGTAGATGGGAAGAGACCACATACCAAGCAACACAGCTTCCTTAGACTATTTTATACTTTACCAATTAAAATGCCAGCATTCATTTTGTATGTTAGAGTTACCTTGGCAAGAAGTTCTTTCAGGAAGATACTAATTAAGGTTGCTATTTTATCTCCATCGATCAGGTGAAAATGGCCAGCTGTGTCCTTATAATAATAAACAATTCTATCTGCATCACCATCAAATGAGCAGCACCTCTCATTGGGCTTCATGTCCAGTCCTAGTGCACAGAGTTACAAATGCAAGTTAAAGACAGGAAAAGAAACAAAATCAGGTAGTTTATTTCAGTGAGTGATTAGGAAAACACATTTTCTTTTCAGAGCACAAGTTTGCATACAAATGACTCAGGCACAGCGAAAGCCAGGATCCAGACACAAGGCACAAGCATCCATCCCCAGCAGGTACTGCCACTGTGCTGCTCCCAGCACTGCATTTCTCCAGGACACAACCAGCATGGGAAGGGGAAGCAACACTGTCTTGGTGTTCAGATTTGGCCAGCAGTTGCAGTGAGAGGGCAGCTGTCCAATGGAGAACTCTGTTTAGCCTCAATCTCAAATAATCTCATATCCAAACCAGCCTGCTCTCCCAGTTCCAGGGTTTTCTTTCATGCAATTCTCAGAAAACTGATTGAACTAATTTCCTCACTGGTTTATGTCAATAAGGCAGCCTGCTAGCACCAAGCTGTTAATTAACCCAGCCCTTCTGCAGGAACCCGGAAAAGTGCTTCACCCTTTTACAAAGGGGTGTAAAATAAATAACACTTAGCCAGTCCTGACTGATCTTTGGACTCTGCCAGCTTAACATTCAGAAGAAACTGTCAAACATATTTCAGCCAGTCAGAGAGATACTGTGCTCCTCCAAGCAGTTCAGACTAACACAGAGATGTGCCAAACCTGGCCATGCTATTCCCTCTTTCCATCGCACAAGGAGAACCATTCATGCAGTCCCTTAGTAGGGAACTCCACTCACCCAAGGATGTGGACCCTAGCCAGACCCTGCAGAGGAGGTGAAGCAATGTAAAATTACTGACTACATACCTCCAGGTGGTTTCTGGTGAACTTTCACAAAATCTGCACCACACAAGTGATTGAGTTTCTCCTTGGTTCCATCATTATATATGTGAATTAGCACCTCTTGTGGAAAGTAGGGCTTCATTTCTGATAGTTTCAGGGCTCCTATTCCATTGGCACAGTCAATCTTCAGCTGTCTCTGACTTTCTCCGGAGCTGTAAGACTTAGTACAAGGGAAGAAGGGGCAAAGTGAACTCTTAGCCTAGAGAAACCACACCTAGAGCATGCTGAATTAGAAACATCAGGCACAAACAGGCTAACAAACAGAAGGGAATAATTTTGTACATTTGCATAAAGAAGACAGCACCTACTATTCACCTGTTTTATCAGTTCTATAAAAGCTTTGGACAGCTTCTCATAATAACCTTCCAGTGTTGCTTTCCCATACTGCCCTTGGGTGTTTTGACAGCAGACCAGGTAATGTAGCTGTGGTGTCGTCACCAGACCATAATCTAGTGTGAAATAAAAGGAACAAAATTCAATAGAATTGCAAATTAATTGTTGCTCAAAAGTTGTACAACAGATAAAAGCAGTACAGGAAATATGTATGAAATTTTTCAAGTTGTCTCATGAAAACATAACCCTCCCTTGCCCTGCTCTGCATTAAAGCCATGCAACCACCCTGAAATAAGATTCTTACAAGCAAGGATAGAAATGTGTCTGGGATGTTGCTTTAGGGCTGCATAAAGGAGTCACATTTACATAAAAAAACCACTTGAAATGAGATCAGAATTGCAGAAGTGTAACCTACCATGGTACTGACCACCCAGAACCTGGATACCATCTATAACTGACTGGGACAGCTTCTCACTGCTTGGCCTGGAAAACAACAAATACAGCTGATAACCTTGGCAAAGGCATTTTTCTATGGACTTAGGAAGGAAGCACATGTGTAAGACTCTGCAAGCTTCCTGCCAGAAGACTGAGACTGAAGAAATCCAAACCTTTCTCTATTGCAGGCAATTCCCAATAAAAGCCAGTTTGAAAGCCAACATCCCCGGGTATTGCAAACACATATAAAGTGCTGGACACATGCAGACATCACAGTAACCACACAATTCCCCTGAAGACAGCACTGGTACTTCAATAAGGGCAGGATGTATCTACAGCCTTTTGTCATTACCTGGTGTCTCTGCCAATAAAAACCGAGGCATCTTTGTGCAGGTTCACTGCTGCTTTTTGGCAGATCTCCGTTATCACTTTTTGTAATTCTTGCTCCTCTGCATTTGCCAGTTGTGTGGCATACTCTTCCCAGGAAGGGTGCAGCATTTCTCCAAGAGGATCAACCAGCTTTACACCATTGTCTTCCTTAGTAGACAAACAAAAGAACAAAAAATAGTAATTCTAAAAGTAGGGAACTAATAAAACCTCTTTGAAGACAGACAACACATGGTTCAGTCACGTTGCTTCTTTAAAAGAGGAGAACTTCTGGGATGCAATAGCTTAGCTGTTTATTTAAACCTCCAGCAAGCCTCCAAAGAAGCACTATAACAAGCACATTCAAACCAATTCTTTCTCCGTTATAATTTTGCTATGAAATTCATTTGACATTAAAACTACATAAGGGAAGATTCTAATAACCTTCAGTGCTCCACAGAAGCAAAAGTCTAAATGCCTGATTTGTAATCGCTGTATTTGCATTTTTATTTGTAAAACTTACAGATTTTACTCTAAAGTTCTCGTCAAGGTTACTACTAGCTTCTCAACATTAGAAAGTTACATTGCAACACGAAATGTTTCCTATGTTACACCATTTCCACAGGAGAAAAAAATCCCACTTCTGTGTACAGGGGAAAACCAACTTCAGATAGATCAGAGATCGTATTTACAGGGAGTAGACTGAATGCTTTAAGCAGGTCCAAGTGTCCTTAGCATCTGGTGCTTCAGTGCAATGATGAGCTTTGATTCCAGCAAATCGATCACATCTTTCCGCCCCTCTACCACAACACTTCACATCATTCCACCGAACCGGTCACATGATTAAGGAAAGAGCAGTTCTTACTTCAGGGTTGTGAGATGCTGTAACCATGATGCCAATGGTCGCTGTCACGGCTTTGGACCTGAGGACGGCCAGGAGGCCCATGCGGAACACGATGTGATCCAGCTGCTCGGCCTTGCTGCGGAACCCGGCGGTGCCATACTGCAGGGTCAGCCCGGCAGGCTTGGGGTGCAATGCCGAGTACTTCTTAAGGGCTTCAGAATCCATTTCTAGGGAAGGAAGTAGCACAGATGGAAGTGGGAGGAGACGAGTCGCTGCAATGAGTTTCACGTTCTGAAGGCTGCGGGTCAATCCCTGGGCGGGACTGCAGCGGGACCAGGACCAGGACCAGGGAAGAAGTCCCTACGCTCCCTGGAGAGCACCGGCTAAATAAAGCGTGATCAGACACAAGCAGATAACGCAGGGACGAGGCGAGGAGAGCCACGATTCCCAGTCGGCTGGATCCAGGGATGCTAAAAAGTTCCCACAGCGGAGCTTCCCGTTTCTCACTGTGACATCAGCCACGGCTCCAAACACTGATTTCGGAGCCGAAAGGCAGCGTGTCCTGCCTGCCCAGGCGCTTGCAGGGAAGCCCCCAGCGGTGTCCCCGGGATGCTTCCCCCGGGCGGCGGCTCTGTGCGGACCGGCAGACGGACACCAGGCCGGGTGGGCGGGGCCAGCCGGACACGCGCCCCCGGCACGGCTGCTTCCCTCGGGATCCCCCGGCGATGCCGTCCGGACACACCGGCTGGGGCAGGGTGGGACGGACGGGACAGGGTGGCTGGAATGGGAAGGGTGGGATGGGATGGGAGGGACGCGGTCCCACCGGAGCCTCCGCCGCCGCGGGCCCCGCACGGAGCCGGCGCGGCCCCGCCCACTCGCAGTGGGCCCGACCAATGGCTGATGGGTGGGCGGGGCTTCGTCCGCCGCGTGGCGCCCAGGCCACGCCCTCGCCCGGAGCCGCTGCCGCGCAGGCGCCGCCCCGCCCACCCTGCGAGCGCGCGGCGGAGCGTGCGGGAATGGCCGCCGGCGGCGGGC